>CACVCL010019219.1:0-110226 GCA_902729485.2 Mus minutoides | reverse complement strand
GCCAAAATCTGTAATTTTCATTCCCCACAAAGGAACCTGGGATTCAAATTCAACGGTCTCAATTAAACTCTGAAGTCATTCCTGCTACGTTTGCTATGTGCACACCCCACTCGGGCATGAGCGCCTATGAACATCAGCTGAGCTAGGAGGTAAACTTCAGGAAGGCAAGCGTTGCTCTCTAGCTTATTCCTCACTGAAAGCAATGCAGGGAATGGTAAGTCCTAGTATAAATCTGGCTACAACACAACCCAAGATCACTCCATTTGACCCCTTCTGATGTAGGACTCAGAACCTGGCATATTAAGCAGAGAAAATGAAATGAGTTCCAAAGTAGATGAGAACACAAATAGGAAATAAACAAAGAAAACCACACACCTAAGTCATTTTCGGCAACCCACCTCAAGGGAGACTGAGAACATCCAAGTACAACCAACTCCTATTTCAAAAATCAGTGTAAGGGCACAGGGCTCACAATTATGAGGGGCCTTCTAAACCTCCACAGGGCCAGTTAGCCTGTCTTCTCTATGGCCCATCCCTTACCTCTTCAAAGCAGCCAGCTCTGAAGAGCCCATAAAAGCTAGCTCCAGAACCATCTACCTCCTCAGGATTTTCTCAGAGCCTACCCACACACTTTCACACTTTCCAGTCTTCAGACCTCCTGTGCCACAACTGAAGAAGCACCTTCTAGATCTCATGCCCTAGGAAGAGGCACACAGACGTCAGCCTGCCCCTCTCAGGAAGTGCCCTGCACTCCTGGACCAGACTATGCTGGACAGGGGCCGTGGGGCACTCTGCAGCCGAGTCCCAGCACAGGGAACAGCCAAGCACCTGACCTGGGCAGAGGTACCACCGTGGGGACGCAAAGCCAGTAAGGCTGAGCCCAGTGCACTGTGCAGCAGAGCATGGGGATCCTACTCAGGTCATCCTTGCCCTCCCTTAGCTCACGGACAGACGGATAAAGGAAGGCCAAGAAACAGTAGACGATAAGAGTAGAGCAGTGAAGATAGAAAATGAACACACTACGTTAAACAGCAGGCCGGCAGAAAAGTCTGAAGCTGGCCACGAAGAATATGCTGATGGTGAAAGCTATTAGCGCCACAGCTTGGGCCACCTCCCGAGGCTCAAACAACTGGCTAGTGTAGCCTTGGACCTGCTCCCATAAGCAGCTGAGATGACTCTCAGAAACCAGACAGGTCTGTGCTGGTGTTTACATCCTGCTGGTCTCCAGCACTGCAATCAAGGCCTTACATTTGATCCCCGAGCCTTAGTCTTCCCATCTGTAAACAGGTTAACAGCTGCTCACAGGAAGGGTGTGGCATTGGCATCAAAGTGCCTGTTGTATTCCTGAAATCCTTCATTAGCACAAAGGAAAATCTTCCCCTAAAACAGTGGTTCTCAACCTGTGAGTCACAACCTCTTTTG
Organism: Mus minutoides; assembly: GCA_902729485.2. NCBI lineage: Eukaryota > Metazoa > Chordata > Mammalia > Rodentia > Muridae > Mus > Mus minutoides. Next base: position 108,804 of record CACVCL010019219.1, on the reverse strand, counting down.
GGGGGAAAAGGGGGCAAATGACCCCTTCACAAGGGCAGCCTAAGAGCATCGGTAAACACAAATATTTACATTATAATTCATAACAGCAGCAAAATACAGTTATGAAGTAGTAATGAAAATAAGTTCATGGTTGGGGTCACCACGACATGAGGAACTGTGTTAAAGGGTCACAGCAATAGGAAGGTTGAGAACCACTGCCCTAAAAAAGAGAGTATAAAGTCCACACTTTAAAATCAAGTAAGTCCAGCCAGATATGCTTTCCATGTGCATAAAGAAAGAAAGAGATATAGAGAAAGAGAGACAGGAAGGAAAGAAGGAAGGGAGAGAGGGAGGAAGGAAAGAAGGCAGGTGGGTTGGTTCATCACCAGCATGGGTGGTCAGAGATCAGTTTGTAGAGTCAGTTCTCTGCTTACACCTTTCTGTGTGTTTTGTGGCTGGGATTCAGGCCATCTGACTTGCGTGGGAAGTGCTTTTCCCCACTGAGCCATCTCACTGGTCTGCCCTCACACACCTTTTATGCACAAATAAACTAATCTCTGTATACACATACTGTGCAGCATTCACAAAGAAATTGGGAATCTTTTCATACAGGAGAATCTCACTGTGAGAATACAGATAATATTATGCACCTCGCTGGCTGATGTGAAAGGGTCCAGTATGTGGGATATCACCGATTACAACCTCACTATCGCTATCACCACTGCAGACTGAGCAGAGCAAACAACCGTGAGAACTCAGTGGCCGCTATGACAGGCTCATGAGTGCGCACGGAACACAAGAGTCAGGCCCTACCCACGCAAGCCTCCTCGTCTGTAACACAGCCAGTGTTACCAAGGAAGCAGAGAACCATAGACGGACAGACATAAGATGCTCAAGGAAAGGGCCCAGGTACTGAGAGATGTTTTCCACAGAGCAGACAGGTTTGTCAGGCAGCCCTATCTCCTCTAGGTAACAACTATACCACTTCTAAGATGGCTGTGCTGTCAATGCTGAAATATAGAGCCAAAGAGCCCCTCCCAGGTGAGACTAGAACCATGGTCTTTTATGATTAATTTACCCCTAACCATTAGCCTGACTCTAGTCATGAAAACACTTCTCAATTCAACACAGAAAACTAGTTCCTGCTCCTCCTTTACTGATGTGTATGTGTTCATGAATTCACAAATATAAACTCACCAACCGTACTGGCTCACCTGCAGCCAATTTAAAAGTAACCGACTTTTAACAAAGTAACTAGTTTAAAAGAAAACCAGTTTGTTCAACTCATACTTTAGGGCAACCTCATCTGTCCAGCCTATGGTGAGGACCCCTCTGCCTGTCTGTAACAGGGCAGAAAACCAACAAGGGAAATAACAGGAAGCCAAGGCGCTGGTCAAGTTCATGGGGCAGCCATGCTTGGTAACTCACCTCAGGAGGGATAACTTGGGCAGGCTACCAGTAATCTCTTCTAGGCACGGTGACCTCGGTGATCTCAGTGATCTCAGAGTTCACCACCTCAATGGAGGCTCCTAGCAAGGGAACTCTTGGGGAACACTCAAACCCGCTCTAACATAGCATTAACCATGAATTATACATATGCAAAACATAGGCTATTGTGGTCCCCAAATGAAGAGACCTTATTGTGCGACAAAACTTTTCCTGGGGAGATGCAACACATATCTACTTAGCCCAGACAGGGAGTCCAGGACAGACCAAAGTACACACACTAACAAAGTCCAACTTGGTGAACCACTGAGTTTTACTGGGGTTACTTACGGGAATATGGGTGAGGGGTTACTGACTGGAGCATAAGTAACTCAAAGTAACTACAGGACTAAAGGCCACCCAGCATGGATGACATCTCACAAAGCTGGGAACCTGGAGCACTTTGCACAACCTGTAGCAGCTCACCAGGCTGCAGATCAGCCTCTGCTGGTGCCTCAGTTGGTCTAAACTTCTTCCAAGCAGCTTGGCTTGCTTCTGCTTCTTCCAGATATGGGAGTCTTGTTTGTAGCTTGGCTCCCTTCTGTCTGAGGGGAAGGCTCAGCTTTTATGGCCTACTCTAACAGTAAATCTGATCAGTTTTAGGGACTTCCTGAAACTACTCAAAGATGTTTACTTTCCTGCTTAAGGAGCTTCATCCTACAAGATGGAATATTTTAATTGTAAAAGGAACTGTGACATAATAGACCTACAATACATGGGAGTAGCTCAGCAACTACTTACACCAAATTCCAATCAACTATTCAAATATAAAACTATATATTCACTTATATTAATGATGCATTCAATACTATTGGCTTAGTTGATCACAAGCACCATGTTTTGTAAAATGTAAAGCACTCTTGTTTTTTAAGCAAGTGTGAAAATAATGTGTACAATGTTTTATAATATATCACCAATGAGAAGATATTCAGATTTTAGAAATAATATAAAGTAAAAATCAATAAATTGGTCAAGCACAACAAAATACCTGCCCTGTGGCAAACTCTAAATTATTCCTACACTAATCATTTTAAACTTCAGTGTTTCTATGAAGCAACTTTGAGGCCAGAAAAATCAAGTCACTTTCTCAGGGCTCCATCAATGCATTTGGATACAGGCTTCCATTCCTTTTTTTTTTTTTTTTTTTTTTTTTTTTTTTTTTTTTTTTTTTTTTTTTTTTTTTTTTGACAGGGTTTCTCTGTATAGCCCTGGCTGTCCTGGAACTCACTTTGTAGACCAGGCTGGCCTCGAACTCAGAAATCCGCCTGCCTCTGCCTCCTGAGTGCTGGGATTAAAGGCGTGTGCCACCACGCCCGGTTCTCAGGCTTCCATTTCTGAAATAAAGGTTGAGTTCCTAGGTGCAAACAGCAACAGATGAAAGAGTGCTGTGGAGTCTCCTCTTCCACACGCTTCCAAGAGCTTCCCTGAGTCTGCAAATAAGCCTGAACTTGGCAAAGACAGGAGAAAGACAAGTAGCCTTTCTGAGCAGGGGAGATGCGTCCTCCACACATCCCTGAGAGTCCAAAGGTCCTCCTCATATGGAGGTCCAAGCTTCCCAAGGCACACGGGTGAAAAGACACTGCACCAGCAGACCTGTTTTCCAGGACTCCATGGACACCGCCTGGGAAATGTTCTGGGTTTGTTTCCAAATTTGCCAAACTAAACAGCAGAACTAAGTGGATTGTAAGATCTACTTTCTGACATCAAAATATCCTAATTCTAAGGATCAAAATAATACCTGCTCTCATTAACTATTCTGAAAGATGTGATTTAAAGTACCTCCTGGTTGATATTTTTTAAAGACTCTAGCAAACAAGGTTTCTTTTAAAACTTCATTTTAATCACAATGATGCTTATAAAATTCTTACATATTCTCATCAGAAATTATCCTCATTTCCATATCCTCCCCACTTCAACAAGGTTGTCCCTTTCTTTCATAAGCCATTAAATGTGTGTGAGGGGTGGAGGGCAGCTTAGCAGTCTCTTAGTTGCCCTCCAACAGAGCCCTGTAGCACCTAGGGCTGTTTGTCTTTCTATCTCTTTTAACTCAAATCAACACTGCAAAACTTGGGACCTTAACACATTATGTGCCATCAGCTAAAATTTAAGAACAGGGTGGAGTGGAATTCCTATCATCTTATTTTAACCTAAGAGCCTAAATAATTTGTAACAAGAAAAAGGAGAAGAGGAGGGGGAAGAGGAGGAGGAAGAAGAAGAGGAAGAAGAGGAGGAAGAGGAAGAAAGGAAGAGGAGGAGGAGGAGAAAACAGTAGCAGCAGTAACTTGTGAGACAACATGGCCACTGCAGTGGCTTGGAAATATTGCAGGTGTGAGAGAATTCCAAGGTCTGCCAACTTTGAGGTTTTTAAACATTAGTCACTTGTAAACGTAATACTAATATTACTAATACAAAAATACCCTAGTTTAGATCTTAGATCCCTCAGAGTTTTAACAGCATGCCTCAGGTCTGAGATGACTCCAGCAACAAAAAGCTAAATCTCTTCTAGTCTTGCAGTCTAAAATGAAAGACCTTCAGTTCTGTGGGGTGAGGGTTGCTAAGGATGAACTTAAGGAACCAAATCATCTAGACATTCTTCTTCTGGAAACACTTCTATTAAGGCAGCAGACCTTCTGGGTGGAGGCTAGGGTCTTGGACCAGAAAGACCTCAGCAGATAAAAACATTGGTGCGTAGGTAAGCCACTCTTAGCTGAGTATTCCAGAAAACTAGCTAATGTGTATATCTGGTGTTCCACATCTTAACCCACAAAAGATTCCAAATAAGCTGGATTAGGCCATACCCAACACACAAGTGTTCAAACATTACCAGCCACAGTACTTACTGGCACAACTAAATCTCTTTCTTCCCTTCTATCTATAACACGTTATGGTATCCTTTTAATCGGTCAAGAAGGAGCTCCAGAAAACTTTCCCAAATACACTCAACTCTTTCACATTTGGCAAAGTTATCAAGTCAGACCTTTGTCCTCAAATGATTTGGCAATGAGGTACAGCTACTGGGTGCACACTTATCCTTGAACACTTTTTTAGGATACTCAAGAAAGAAACTAAGTCTCACCTACTATCTGAAGCGAGAAGAAACAAGATGTCTCAAGGAAGAGTGTTACTTGAGTGTCTATTTCTGAGCTGTAAAGTGACTCCCTTATTCTACAAAGTGAAACCAAACCACTCATTACTCCTTAATATCTCCTAGATCTGGATAAATCTGACAACCAATCACTCATCACAGTTTTAATTGGCAATCATTTCTCCTGTTAGTGATAGGCAGAACAGTGCTCTGCTTCCCAAACCACGCTGTCTCAGACTCACTATTACTTGAGAGGTGTTTGTTTGTTTGTTTAGTAGGCTTTTTGTTTGTTTCATTTCGTTTTGTTTTCAAGACAGGGTTTCTCTAACAGCTGTGGCTGTCTTGGGACCCACTTTGTAGACCAGGCTGTCCTCGAACTCACAAAGACCTGCATACCTGCCTCTGCCTCCCAAATGTAGGAATTAAATGCGTGGGCCACCACATCCATCGAGAAATCATTTTTTTAAAAAGACTATTATACACATACGTATGGTTGGCCAGACTTCAAACATGACATGACCGGTTCCCAAGCTGTTTCCTATCGTACCTAACACTGAGACTTTGAACGCAGCACTACTTTTCAAGAGTCAGCATTGCTGAGAGAATAGCAACTCTGAGAGATTAGTTCTCAGAAACTGAGGTGTTCATTGGAGCCTCGTAAAGAGCGACACATCATTGGTGAAAGCTCGCTAACCCTTCAGCTTCCAAGCTCCTACAGGGCCACGCTGCACCTTTCCGTTGGCCCTACCACTCCAACAGAACGGTCAACTCCAAGTGCAGAATCTTTCAGGACAAATTACAACCTCTTCGACCTGAAGGCTCACACTCCCAGCAGAGTTCATCCTGGACTTCTTCAGCCTTGGCTCCAAGTAAGAGCCAGCCCAGAGGCCACCTCCACCTCACCCCCACCCCCGGCCCCGTCACCGTGGGGACTAGAACATGTTCCTGGGTCTGCAGGGCGCCCTTGGAACAGTGCGTCGGCCGATCCACGACCCCGTCGGACAAAGGCCCCTCCACCCCCGAGGTCTGCCACTAGCGTTTGGACCGGTGGCTCCCTCGCCCCTTCCGAGGGCTTGCCCGGAAGAGCCCGGGCACCGCCGGGGCCAGAACCAGGAACCCGAAGTCTACGCTAGCATGGAGGACAGAGCCCCGCTGGCACGACTCACGGAGGAAGGTGCGCGACAGCAGGCGGGCGGCGGCGAGGCCGCTGCTGCCGGAGACCATGGTTGCAGTGGCAGCCGCAGCAACTACTGCTGCGGTCATCCCCCAATGACACTCTCAGGACCCCGGGACCTTGGCATGGGCTCAGGCTCGCGCAGAAAGGTGTCTAGAGCAGTAGCCTGGATGTCTTGCGCTCCTCGGAGTCTCTTCTCAAACAGCGAACGTCACGGGTGGAAAAGAACAAGAAGGGTGACGTTTGAAAAGCAGACAGTAGCTCTATTCTTCAGTAGATGTGGGCTTGGATAACCATAAACATAACGGCAATGTGTGGGACAGCTCATGAGAGGCCCGGCCGGCGCGTGGTGTTGTGGGAAATGTATTTTTTCCGAGTAAGCAGCATGCAGAAAGGGAAGGGATTGGAAGCGATTTAAACTCCGGCGTGGGCACCCAGGAAAAGCAGTGACAAACGCTGAGGGGAGGCGCCGACAGCAATGCTATGTGCCAGACCGTGGCCCTGCACTTTGGTTTTTCTGACCTGTTACAGAGAAGATTGTACCCCTCTTGCCTTCCCTGTAAGGTTCCGGAAATTATCCGCACTGGTGGCCGGCAAAAGAAAGAAGGAAAAGTGACCAGAGACAAAGCCCCTTAGCTGACAGTTTCCTGAAGCAGGAATCTCTTTATTAAACAAACGGACGCACTGCCTTCCACTAATGCTAATTATTTGGATGCCTCTTTCTAAAATCCTAAGGACTACAACTCGAGATCAAATAGGATTTGTGCCCTATTGGAACAAACTATATTCACTCCACGTTTTTAAAACCTCAGCAAGTCCTGGAACCAAAGCACCAAGTTTCTTGTCTAAAACCGCGTTCCTAAGATTCCTTATCATTATAATCAATAAAGTTATTTTAGCAGGCGGGGCGTGGTGGCACACGCCTTTAATCCCAGCACTTGGGAGGCAGAGGCAGGCAGATTTCTGAGATCGAGGCCAGCCTGGTCTACAAAGTGAATTCCAGGACAGCCAGAGCTATACAGAGAAACCCTGTCTTGAAAAACCAAAAGAAAAAAAAAGAGTTGTTTTAGCTCAGTAAGGTTGTCGTTATAATTCGTACCAGTCTCAGGTGTGGCATGTGTGCAATCTCCTTACTTGTCTTGTAGATCCTGCCCTTGTGGTAAAAGTTAATTATCAGTGCTTTCCAAATAGGTCCAGTGTGAACAATTTTTTTTAGATTTATTTATTTACTTATTATGTACACAGTGTTCTGTCTGCAGTATGTCTGTGAGCCAGAAGAGGGCACCAGATCTCATTACAGATGGTTGTGAGCCACCATGTGGTTGCTGGGAATTGAACTCATGGACCTCTGAAAGAACAACCAGTGTTCTTAACCTCTGAGCCATCTCTCCAGCCTGTGACCAATGGTTTTAAGGAGGAAATTTTTCACTGAATCTTTACTTAATAATTAAGCATTTTGTTTCATTTATTTAACAAAATGTGTAATATATATTATAATATGTATACAATATATATTGTAAATATGTGTGTGTGCACTATATTGACAACATTATGCTGATTGGACCAAGTGAGTAGTGGATAGCAGCCAGTTTGAATTCATGGGTAACATGTAAATCCAACCAAAATTCAAGGACCTTCTACCTCAGTGAAATTCTTAGGAGTGCAGTGGTTTGGGGCATGCAGAGATATCCCTTCTATTGTAAAGGATAAGTTATTGCACCTGGCCCCTCCCACTGGAAAGAAGCAGTGTTCACTGGACCTGTTTGGATTTTGGATGCAGCACCCTCTTCACNAAAGCCTTTACATAGCTGAACATAATAGCCTGAACATTTCTTGAATCTGTGTGCTTGCCCCTACTGTTCTTTGAATGCATGTATTTGCCAATTGATATAGCTCACTGCCAAGTGTTTGAGGTTTGGTTGATGGATTGAGATGCAGCTCACTGCCAAGTGTTTGTGGTAAGAATTTCACTTTGCACCTGTGTATCTGAGCGTGACAAACCTCTGTGCACCCATTCTGTGCACCCATTCCATCTACCTCGTACCCATGACATTTTCTTGTACCCATGTTTTCTTTAGAAAGAATGGATATTGTCAGATCAGAAAAATCCCCTACTCCCTCCTCCTCCTTCTCTCCCCCTTGAGGAACCATAAAAACCGGGTCCTCTTTTCCCTCAGGGTCGACTCCTCTATCCACTTCCGGGATACAACTCGTCCCCAGAGCTCTGGCTTTCCCCGAATAAAGCCTCATGTGATTTGCATCAAGCCTGGTCTTCTGTGAGTTCTTGGGGGGTTCGCCAATATCCCATGACTTGAGTGGAGGTCTCCCTACGGGGGTCCTTTCATTAGCACACTACCACTTGGCTCATGTGATCCAGCAGACTCGATGGTACTTGAGATCTCAGTGGCAGTCAGTGTTTGGAGCCTTTGGCAGGCCCCTAGGTGAGTCACAGAAGAGACCTTTGGATTTTGGAGAAAGGCTCTATCATCATCTGTAGACTAGTCTCCCTTTAAGAGGCAGCTCTTGGCCTGCTATTGGACTTAGTTTGACAATGGGACACCAAGTTACTATATAACCTCAAGGTACTCTATAACCTGCTCATCATGCACTGGGAATTATCTGATCCACCAGGCATAAAGCAGGATGTGCACAGTAGCAATCTATTAATAAATGGAAGTGGTATATATGTGATCTGGCCTGATCAGGTCCTGAAGTCACAAGCAAATTACATGAAGAAATTCTCCAAATGCCTAAGGTTTCCACTCACATTACAATGCTGTCTACTGCCAAGCACACACCTATAGCCTCATGGTATATTCCCTATGATCAGCTGGCTGAGAAGAGAAGACTAGGGCCTGGTTCCCTGATGGTTCTGTACATTATGCAAGCATTACCCAGAAATAGACAGCTGCAGCATTACAACCCCTTTTGGGGACAACCCTGAAAGACACCAGTGAAGGAAAATCTTCACTGTGGGCAGAACTTCGGTCGTATAGATGGTATTACAATTTGTTTGGAAGGATAAATGGTGTCTTAGTTTTTATTAGGATTTTATTACTGTGAACAGACACTTTGACCAAGGCAACTCTTAGAAGGACATTTAATTGGAGCTGACTTACAGGTTCAGACGTTCAGTCCATCATCATCAAGGCAGGAGCATGGCAGCATCCAGGCAGGCATGGTGCAGGTGGAGCTGAGAGTTCTATCTGCATCTTCATCTGAAGGCTGCTATGAGAAGTCTCACTTCCAGGCAGCTAGAACTAGGGTATTAAAGCCCACACCCACAGTGACACACCTACTCCAACAAGGCTACACTTCCTAATAGTGCCACTCCCTGGGCCAAGCATATACAATCCATCACACATGGCCAGATTGTACTATTGTTCACTGATTCATGGGTTGTATGTAACCAGTGGGTTGGCTAGATGGTCAGAGACAAGGAAAGAAGATAATTGGAAAATTGGTGAGAAAGACATCTGGGGAAGAAGTATATTGATAAAAGGATGTGAAGATACTTGTATCCCACGTTAATGCTCACCAAAATGTGACTTTATTTGAGAAGTTCACTCACCAAGAAGACAGGGTGACCCATTCTGTGGACTGTCATCAGCTTCCCCCAGCCTTTGCTGTAATTGTACAATAGGTCCATGAACAAAGCAGTCATGATGGCAGGGATGGAGGTTAGGAGTGGGCACAACAACATGGGATTCCACTCACCAAAGCTGACCCGGCGACAGCTGCTGCTTAGTGCCAGATCTGCCAATACCAGAGACTAATGCCAAGCCCCAGATATGGCACCATTCCCCAGGGTGACCAACCAGCTACCTGGTGGCAGGTGGACTGCATTTAACCACTTCTGTGGGAAGGATAGCATTTTGTCCTTATTAAAATAGATACTCATTCTTGTTTTGAGTGTTCCTTTCCTGCATTTAATACTTCTGCTAAAACCACCATCCACAGATTTACAGAATGCTGTATCCACCATCATAGTATTCTACACAGTATGCTTCTGACCTAAGAATTCACTTTCCAGCCAGAGAAGTATGACACTGGGCCCATGATTATGTAATCCGCTGGTCTTACCACGTTACCCACCCTCCTGAAGCAGCTGGTCTGATAGAAAAATGAAATGAAGGCACCTTTTGAAGACACACTTACAATGCCAATTAGGTAGCAGCAGCCTGGAAGACTGGGCAGCATTCTCCAGAAGGCAATACATGCTTTGAGTCAGTATCTAATATATGCTATGGTTTCTCCTACAGCCAGGATCCACAGGTCCAGGAATCAAAGGGTGGAAAGGGAATGGTTCCACTTGCTATCACCCCTAGTGACACACTAGGAAATTTTATACTTCCTGTTCTGGACAAAGTAAGTTCTGATGGCCGAGAAGTTCTTGATTCAGACTCCTGCCAGTAGATACAACAAGCATGCCTTGGAACTGGAAGATCAGGCCCCCCTGGCCATCTGGGCTTCTCAGCCAGCTAAGAAAGAAATACTCGGTATTAGAGGGGTGATCAACCCAGATTACCAAGAGAAAATCAGATTGCTTCTCCACAACGGAGATAAGTCAAAGTATGCGTGGAGTACTATAGGGCATCTCTTGGTGCTTCCATATCCTGAGATTAAAGTCAATGGGAAACCACCACAACCCAATCCAGGCAGGGTGAGGAATAAAGGTCACTCCTCCAGGGAAACTGCTACAACCTGCTGAGGTCCTTACTGGGGGTTGAGAAAATACAGAATGGGTAATAGAAGAAGGTAGTTATATATACCATCTAAGGCAACAGGAGCAATTACAGAAACAGGACTATAATTGACATGAGTGTTTCTGACATATTTTGTTAAGAATGAGTTTGTACAGATATTTGTATTTTCTTTCCTCAATTTATTTATCATGTAATGTAATATCATGCTAAAGGCTACACAAGAGGAATGACAAATGACTTTAGAACTCATGGAACTCAGACTATCAGAACAGCCACAATGGGAGCACCTCACAGAGGCATGGCCCTGCCCTGTGTATACCACATGTCCTGAGGACTTCATGCTGTTACGGAGTTTCGATCTGCTTGTTGACTTCGCATCCCTCTTAATGTAAGAATTGTATGAAAACCCTAAGGGGGCCTCCAGCCCCTCACTCACAATAACAATGCTTGCTCTCTTTCAGGTATTGCTGCAGGAGCAGATTCATGATTTAACCACCACCCTAGAAAAGAACTTAGAGAAGTAGATTGTCAGCAATGACCACCACCCTTAGAAAGCATTTGGAAAAATTAAATTGTAAGTAAAACTAGGTTAAGATGTTTTTGCTACTGACGCTGATGTAGAAAACCTTAGGGAAGAATCTGAAGTTCAGAAAGCACACTCTTAATAGTTAAGCGAGGGACTTTTTAAGGTCAGGGAACAAAAATGATGGCCGCACTGGCTGACTTGACTCTCACTGAGGCTGGACTGGTGATGATTGGTTTCTTATACCCATTTTTGTCCTCAGCTTCCTGATATGATTTATTAAGAAGTGGTGATGAGTAGATATGCATTCTGAGGATTTTTTTTTAAAGTAAGTGTGACTGACTTTCATATAAAAGTTTAGATTTATGATTCTTTTAGATTCTTATGATTACCTTCAAAGATAAGTAATGAAATAATTAATCCTTTCTTTGTAACCACAATTGCTGCCATCTAGTAAGAGAGACTGGCTGAGAAAACTACCCCGCTTATTCACACTTTAATCTATAACAAGTTGCTTGATTATGAGTGTATGTGGGTGCTTGAGAATAATTTGTCTTCTTTACCTGTACTACATAATGGTTTTTCTGGTGAACATACTGCTTTTTCATAGGCTTCACTGGAAGAAAAATAGAATGTAATCACATTGTACTTTTATACTACTTGAGAGATTTTGCTGGTATACATAAGCTATAGAAAAAAATACAGTGTTATTGGAACTTGCTCCATCCACCAACTGTATGTATGTATGTATGTATGTACTTATATGTATGTGCATGCATGCATGTATTCATGTATGTGTATGTATGTGTGTATATATGTATATGTGCATATGTAAAATTCTTTGAGTCTGCTTGCTGGAGCTTTGCTTCATCCATCCAATGTCTGAATATGTCTGTCTGTTTGTCCATCTGTATGCATGCATGTGTGTATGTATTTGTAAGAAGTATTTGGAGTCTGCCTTTTGCTGCAACCATTCTGTGTGTCTGTGTAAGAATTTTCTCTCTCCTTTTCTTTCTTAAAAGTTCCTAAGAGTTAAAAGTATCTGAGCTTTTTTCTGGCCACAGGGAGTGCCAGCCCCAATGAATCAAGCTTTATTCCCTCAGAAAAAAGTCTGCTGAGTAATTTCTTTAATTGCCGGCTTCCATAGGCAGCAGTCCCCAGGGCCACTATCTGGACCAACCCTTGCCAGACCCTCTTGGTGCTGACCACCATCAGCCACTCTCAGCACTTGCCCCAATCCCTGAGGCCACACCTCACTGCCTGCCTCAGTTTACTCCCTGGATGTCAAGCAAGTCTTTGACATCCCTGACCTTTATTTTTTGACAATATCAATTAAGAAAATATTGGTTATCATATTTAAGTTCTGAGATACCAAAATAATGTCCCTCAAAGGACTAGAAATATAGCATAGGACAATGCCTGTTTTTTAAAATGTGGGTTCTGGGAAATTGCACCCAGGTCCTCATGCATGCAGAACAACCATCTCACTGACTGAGCTATCTCCCGCCCCTTCTATTGTTCTTAGTAAGATAGAAATTCTTGCTATAAAACTGAAGGAGATCAAGGCATAGGAAAGGAAGACGTCAAAGTATCTTCATTTGCAGATCACATGACAGTATATGTAAATGAACCTCAAAATTCTTCCTGGGAACTCCTAAAGCTGATAAACACTTTCAGCAAATTTGGATCCCAAATTAAAAACAACAACAACAAAAAATCAGTAGCCCTCCTCTATACAAACGCCAAATGGACTGGGGAAGCAATCAGGGACACAACACCCTTCACAAAGCTTCAAATCACATAAAATATCTTGGGCAACTCTAGTCAAGCAAGTGAAAGACTTGTATGATAAATCTTCAAGCCTTTGAAGAAAGAAATTGAAGATGGAAAGATCTCCCATTTGAGATTGGTAGGATTAACATAGTAAAAATGGCCTTCTGACCAAAAGCAATCTACAGATTCTATGCAATTCTCATCAAAATTCTGATACAATTTTTTACAGACCTTAAAAAGACAATTTTCAAGTTCATATACAAAAAGAAAAAACTCAGGAGAGGTAAACAATCCTGAGCAAGAACTGCATGAGGGCTTATTAGTCCAGATCTCAGGTTATACTACAAAGCTATAGTATAAAAGCAGCATGGTGTTAGCATAAAAACAGACATGTTGGGCTGGTGAGATGGCTCAGCGGGTAAGAGCGCCCGACTGCTCTTCCGAAGGTGATGAGTTCAAATCCCAGCAACCACATGGTGGCTCACAACCATCCTTAATGAGATCTGGCTTCCTCTTCTGGAGTGCCTGAAGACAGCTACAGTGTACTTACATATGATAAATAAAATAAATCTTAAAAAAAAAAAAACAGACATGTTGATCAATGGAATAAAATTGAGGACCCAGACATAATCTACACACCTATGGGCACTTGATTTTGATAAAGAGACTACATACTGGGAAGAAGCATCCTCAACAAATGGTTTAACTGCATGGCTGCCTGTAGAAGAAATGCAAATAAATCTATACCTATCACCCTGAACAAAATTCAAGTCCAAGTGGATCAAAGACCTCAACATGCAACCAGGTACACAGAACCTAATAAAAGAGAGATTGGGGAACAGCATTGAGCTCAATGGCACAGAAGAACACTTTCTGAACAGAATGTTAACACAAGCACTAAGGTCAATAATTAATAAGTGATACCTCATGAAACTGAAAATCTTCAGAAAAGAAAAAGACACTATTATTCAGACAAAGCTGTAGCCTATAAAATGGGAAAAGATTTTTTTTACCAACTCTAAATTTGATAGAAAGCTAACATCCAAAATACATAAAGAACTCAAGAAATTTGATATCGAAAACCCAAATAACTCAATTCAAATTTCTTTCAGAAACATTTAAACAAATGTTTGGCCTTCTTAGCCATCAGGGATACGCAAGTCAAAACCACTTTGAGATTCTATCTTAAACCTGTCAGGATGCCTAAGGTCAATAATACACGAATAGTTGGTGCTGGTGAGGAAGTGGAACAGGTGGCACACTTCTCTATTGCTGGTTGGGAATTCAAACTACTACTCGTGGGCTTCATATTACCACACGGACAGGACACTTGGTCAACCCTATTCATTGCTGCTCTATTCATACATAATAGCCAGAAATTGGAAACAACCTAGATGATTCTCAACAGAAGAATGGATAAGGAAAATGAACATTTACACAATGGAGTATTTCTGAGCTCTCACAAAAACAAACAAACAAAAAAAGACATCATTAAAATTGCAGGCAAATAGATGGAACTAGAAAAAAATCATTCTGGATGAGGTAAGCCAGACCCAGAAAGATAAATATGTATTTACTTCTATCTGAATATTAGCCATTAAATAAATAATGACCAAGCTACAGTCGTTAGACTCAGAAAGGTTAAGTACAGAGGAAGGGACCAGAGAAGACACATGGATCTCCCTGGGAGGAGAAACAGAATAGATTTTATAAATGGACCGGAGAGAGAAAGATGAGAACAGGAGGACCAGGTGGGAAGAAGGAGAGGAGATGGGTTCGGGGGAGAGAATGAGGGGAGAGGCAGCTAGAACTGAAGAGCATTTGAGGGGCAATATGGAAACCTAGTGCAGCAGACACTTCCTATGATATATAAAAGTGATCCTAATGAAGTCTCCAAAAAGGGAAACTAAAACCCTACTAGCCAAGCTGAAGCTACCAGTGTCAGGACTGGGTTTCATCCAATTGAGTTGTTGGCCAAAAGGTCTCATGGGGATCCCCAAACAACCCAGGATGTTGCCAAGACAGTAGATTGCTCTCTTAAAATGACAACAAGATCTCATTGCTGATGTCAACACCCATACAAACTCAATGAACATGGAGAGGTTGAGCTGGCGCCTACATAGAACCCTCATCTCATGGTCTAGTTTCTATGACACAGAAAGGTACTCTTCAGTCTACCAAAAGAGAAGAGTAAACACCAACCCAAACACAAAACCTTTGGTCTACAGTAAAACCTTTGGTCTACCTGCAAAATAAGCTTGAGTGACAGTGGCACAGACGCTATGGGAGTAACCAACTGATGTTTAATTTGACTGCCCACTCCGTGAGATGGAAACTGTACCTGACACTGCCTGGTTGATCAAGAACCAGAATCTAGATAGCCCAGAGATCAAGGTTAAAACCAAATATTATTGGTTAAGAAAAAAAAAGGGAAGAAAAAAGGAAAAGCATCAATAAAATGACTCCTAATGATTTTATGCTATACTCATAGATCAGTGCCCTTTTCAACCATCAGCAGAGAAGCTTCCTTCTGTAGCAGATGGGAACAAATACAGAGACCCAGAACCAGACATTATGCAGAAAGAGAGACCTTGGAACACACAGGTCTAACTAAATGATATCTCTCCATCAAATCCCTCCCCTCAGAGCTCAGAGAACCCAGTGGAAGAAGAGAAAGAAGAATTTTTATCTCAACAAAAGCCATATAAAGGGATGGGGTGATAGTTCAGTTGGTAAACTGGTTGTCTTGCCAGCATAAGGACCTGGGTGACATTCCCCAGAACCCACCTTTTAAAAACCAGCCATTATACTACACTGTAATCCTAGGGCTAGGGATGCAAAGGCAGATATCACAGCTAGGACTTGCAGATCAGACAAGTTGGTGACCTCCGGTCAATGAGACAGACCTTGTCTCAAAAAATGAGGGATAACACCAAACAGATGCTTAACATAAGCCAGCCAAAGAATGCAAAACTCATACTAGGGTAATATGCAGATGAAGTTCTGTATGTAGGGGAATCAAAGTTGAGTTTATGAAAAACCCATTAAATTCACACAAATTGCTGGCATTCTAGTGAATACAGACTCTGAGGAGAGGACCACAAACAGGACCATCCAAGGGGTTTAATCCTAACCTCACCATCCTCCTGAGACTCTGAGAGCAAGATGGTGAGGGGAGAAGAGAGGTATAAGAGGAAGGAGAAAGGAAGAGAACATGATCCCTCCCCAGCCTGAGTGTAGTGCCACCATATGGAGAGGGAGAAAGAGCTTTATGTCAAGTAAAAAAATGAATTCTCTAACTAGGTCAGATAAATTGGAAGCTAGAATATGGAAAGGACAGGAGTCTGCTGTGCTTTCTGACTGATCAAGGCATTTCAGGTTGATACATATAACAACAAGGGTTCTGTATCTTACCTTAATTTTTATTATAAACCCTGATTCTGCCAGAATCATCGGTCAGGCCCAAAGCATGTCTTAGTTCGGATTTTGCTGCTGTGAACAGACACAATGACCAAGGCTACTCTTAAAAGGACAACATTTAATTTGGGCTGACTTACAGGTTCAAAGGTCAGTCCATTATCAAGGTGGGAACATGACAGCATCCCGGCAGGCATGGTGCAGGAGGAGCTGAGAGCTCTACATCACCATCTGAAGGCTGCTGGCAGAATATTCACTCCCAGGCAGCTAGGATGAGGGTCTTAAAGCCCATGCCCACAATGACACACCTACTCCAACAAGGACAAACCTACTCCAATAGGGCCACACCCTCTAAAAGTGCCATTCTGTAGCTGGGCACATACTAAACCCCTACAAGGCAGGTCAGCTCAACTGAGACTACAGAAGGATTTCCAGAGGTTAGATGAAAGCCAGCACTCCCCAGGAATTTAGGAAATCAATTCCCCTCTACCAAAAGGAGCCATCATCCTGGCAAAAGGGATCTATGCCTCTCCAATTAAAATATACCTATGATAAAGAAAATGACTCCACAATTAACCTGTGGTGCCAGTCATCACTTTAGAGTCCATGCTAGAATCCATAGTCTTCTAAGTATAGGTCCCAAACAACTGGGCTATCTGCAAACCTGTCACCTGTACCTGGGATATGTTCTTCTAGCTGGGCTGCCTTGTCTGGAATGAGTGGGAGAGAAAGCCCCTAGCCTCACAGAGACTTGAAGTGCCAGGGTAGAGGGATACCTAGGGGGCCCTCCACCTGCTCAGAAGAGAAGGGGAAGAGAGATAGAGGAAGGATTGTGGGAGGGGGTGACCAGGAAGTGAAGGGGGCAGCGAGTGGGATGTAAAGTGAGTAAGTGAAAAAAAATTAAATTTAAAAAATAGTCCATACTAGCATCCTAGCCCTGCTCACTGCCTCCTTGACCCCAAATTCCCTCCAGCTCATGGGCTTCCCACCCACCAGCTATTTATCCTTCTTATACCCAGCTATTTATCCTTCTTATACCCAGCTATTTATCCTTCTTATACCCAGCTATATCTCCTTCTTATAATTCCTGCTCCTGCTTCTATCTATTCTCTACCCTCTTCTACTCTCCTCTCTTTCCCCAATATCCCTGGCCATGTCCAGTCTACTCCTTTCTGTCTGCCCTGGACCCTTCTAGATGCCCCTGTATATTCTCTCTCTTAGAAAACCTTCCCCTTACCCATCCCATGGAGTAGTCATGGCATCAGTTTATACAAGATCCCTTTCCTTTCACCGCAGTGCACACATAAACATGGATGCTCACACCCCAAGAGAAACTGGTGATGAGCAGAAGAGTGAATATTGGTGATAGGAGAGTGAAGGAAAAGAAACAAGGAGAGGAAAATCTATTCATATCACAGAGGATGTTCCTTATATGAAATGGGCATACTATTGTTTCTGTGTGTATTCACGCAGGGAAGTCTGAAATTACCACATGGAAGTGGAATGAAAAGAACCTTCTAGATCTATTCTGTGAGCTTTGCAAAAGGATTATTTAAAAAAATAATAACTTTTTAAAACAATGGCCTCGCCGGGCGGTGGTGGCGCATGCCTTTAATCCCAGCACTTGGGAGGCAGAGGCAGGCGGATTTCTGAGTTGAGGCTAGCCTGGTTTACAAAGTGAGTTCCAGGACAGCCAGGGCTATACAGAGAAACCCTGTCTCAAAAAACCAAAAAACAAAAACAAACAAACAAACAAACAAAAAAAACCCACAATGGCCTCATCTGCTTCATCGGCAGCGATTCCTGCACTCTGAAAAGGAAACCTTGTAGCCAAGAGGAACTGTGGCCTCTGGGGTGAGGAGCCAGCCTAAGTCCTCAGGTCTGCCGTTGTCACTATCACTAATCCAGATATCAAACATGGAGAGCCTAGATCTTGGTCTGCCATCTGGAAGAGGAACGCCAATCACTAACACCTCAACCCAGACAGACCTTCAGCGCTAGAAGAACAGAGGAGATGACAGTGAAAGACTGGGGGTCGCTTTGCATCTCAAGTGCAGTCTCAGAGACGGAACAGGCCACAGAATAACCCCACGGGTGCATGGGCTGAGTCCAGGCGGATTCTAGTTCTGTGTCTGTCTTTCCTCTCTCTGCTCCCTCCTGACTCACCGTATACCGTCATCTCACACAATCAACAATAGACTGAACAGAAAGACAACGAAGTTTAGGAGTGAAAACAAAAGGTTTTATTTCGAAGAGATAATAGGTTTACAGGAAGCAAAACTAATTTTAGATTTTCAGAAAAAGCCGTGGGTTACCAGGAGGTGGGGTTCGTCTTCATACAACCACTGACTGGTGCTGAAAGTCCCAGCACCAGGTTCGCACTTGGCTTCCTCTGACATCTCAGCACCCCTGCCCCAGGATGGGGGTGGGGAAAAGACACCTTGCCACCTACTAGTGAGAGGAAAGGCTGGCATTACTGGCGCCTTTGTAGGGAGATTTTATTATTTCCAGTCAGAGTGAAATCTCAGCTGCCCCTCTCCCGTCTTTTTGCACACCCCTCTGGTGGCAAAAAAAAAAAAAAAAAAAATTGATCCACCTGGGGCGGACTCCTTTGTGGAATGAAGGAGAACTTGATCAGGATTGTGAAGAAGGGATTTGCTTGGTCTTCTGGGCTCTGGGGTTTGTACCATGTGGCTGGATGCAAGTATCTGGCAGCGAGTGGTACCAAGGAAAGGCAGAACAAGACTGAGCTAGGCTGTGCTAAGAGGTGCCATCAGTAAGCTGCAGGGTCCCGTCGGGGTGCAATGCTGCACCCAGCACTGCCTCCGTGGAAGGGAAGCCTCCTTTCTCACCTTCCCAGCGTGAGTTTTCTTTCTCTCTCTTTCCTTTTCTGTGCAATAGTGAAGCTTTCCGTGATGCCAAGGCTGGTGCCTGTTAAGTGGGCTCAGTCCAGTGTTCAACTCAGTGTGGAGAGCTTTTGGGGCCCCGCTTTTAGGAATTTGGCAGGAATTTGATGTCAGGCTGCGACAATGAAGTAGACTCAAGGCAAATACAGCTGAGGACTGCATTGTATTCCTTGTATCTGGACCATCCTGATAAACCCCTAGACATAGCGACCACGGGACTTTATGTATTGTCTTGATTTTCACCCTACTTGTTCCTTGACTACTTTATTTATGCTTTTGTTCTTTGACTAATTTATTTATGCTTTGTTTGTTCCTTGGCTAGTTTGTGCCTTAAGGAGTGACCATATTCTTTTTATGTACCCAGAATGATATAAAAGCAGACTGGAAAAAAATTAAACTTGCCTCTGCCTCAGAACTGGCTGGGGTCGCATCACGATACAATGTTGTCTAATTGTTTGTTTGTTTGTTTGTTTGTTTTTTCCTTTTTTAAACCTTACTCCTGCCCTGCAGAACCTGTTGACTAACTGAGCTGGCTTGGTCAACTCAGCTGTTACCCTTCATGCCCAGAGCTGGTCTTAGAACAACATCTGTTCATCTCACTGGATAGGCATCCTCTGTGGGATTTTCTACGCTAGCACAACTCCTTTCTTGCCATCTGTGGGACTTGCAAATAATTCAGGCTGTGTAAAATGTATTCCCGACTTTCTCCACGGACTCTGACCTCTAGATTTATGTTTTCGTGAGATGGAAACACAAACTTGAAAGTGCATGCCTTACCACCCTCTTTAAATCTTCACTCACTGGTCAGGTGTGGTGCTGCATGGCTGTAATTACAGAACTTGGGAAACTGAGGCAGGAAGATTATGAGTTTAAGGGCAGCCTGAGCTATATAGGAAGAAGCCCTTCCCTGCCACGGACCCCCCTCAATCCGTGGGGATCAGGGGATCGGACAGATGGGCATGGGGTCGGCGGAAGTGGGGTGACAAACAGATGCAACACAAAGGAGTGTGGATCTGAATGCAATTTGTCAAATCGAGCAACAGACTTTTTATACAGAAGAAAATAGGGAAGTTAGGTGACACACCAGCAAGATACAAAGAGGTTACTAGAGATTACTGGATTCTAACACAAAACGGAGTTATGCAAACAGGGAAGGACTGGCAGGAACCAACTGGGATAAAAAACATCTCCATCTAAGGTCAGCTTAAACTTAGAAGCCAGGGGCAAGGGCTTCGTGCCCTTGCCATAGTCCACCTTCCCCCTAGGCCATTGTAAATACTTGTATATGGGTGTAACTCAACTAGTTATAGTTCTAAGTATCTACTCTAGTTCCTTATCAGGTTACAAACTTCCTTCTTCAGTGACTTAGCTATACTTTGCTAAGCTTGCCCTGAGATTTCTAACTCTTATGTAGTAAAATACTGTAAGAAAGCATGTAAGACCCTCCATGATATTGCAGGGACAAATCTGGGCCTTTCTGGCTATGGGAATGCCAAGGTTCCAGGAGGATGGGTTTCCTTTGAAACTCTTTGCCTCAGGACTGCTTCCAGGTTATCAGGCCTGCCAAGCAAGTCACTACTGGAGTGCATGTAGCATTTCCCCACTTCTCTGTTTGTCTCTTACACACACACACTCAGACACACACACACACACAAACACACACACACACACACACACACACCATCAGTCATTGAAGGACCAAATGTTCGAGCTGCTGAAGTTTTTAAAAGAGGTTAAAGTTGGCCTGCCTGCAGAATACCTATCACCCCAGTGAACATGGGATGGGGAGTGAGGTCCAGAATGCCTTGCACAAAGCCTCACAAAATGAGCATATTAAAAAAAAATGTTGGCAAAGAAAAAGGCCAGAGCACACACAGCCAAGACGGATTAAAACTGGCTGAAACCATTGGCAGAGGCACTGCAGAGCGGCTGAAGGTGACCTATGCCTCCTTGGGATATTAAGACACACAAACCTACGTGGAAATTTAAGTGGCCGATGAGACAAGTGATTAATGACGTTATACGCAGACAAGACAGCTCATGCTCAGAAAAGCCCACACTATGCAAATGAGCTCTGGAGCGCGAGATATGTTACATAAAAGCGTAATCTAATCCTTTATTCCATGGAGCTATTTGGGCTAGTGAACTCACTCTCTTTCCTCTGCCCATTTCCTCTCTTGCAATACATTGTCTTTCTATTTTTCCCCCCAAAATATGGAGTTTATTTTGTGCAGACCAACTACTCTTGGACATGGAATTTGCCCTAGAGTGTGGTTGTCACTCCATTTGAATGACTGATTTTTTTTGTCAGTAGGTATCAACTGCAAGTAGCTTCTTGGTTAGGGGTGGGATTTTGTTTCCTCTTAATCTTCTCAGTGCTGGGATTATTTTTTATTGGGTAATTTCTTTATTTACATTTCAAATGTTATCCCCTTTCCCGGTTCCCCCCCTCCTGGAAACCCCCCATTCCATTCTCCCTCCCCCTGCTTCTATGAGGGTGTTCCTCTACTCACCCACCCACTCCCACCTTCCTGCCCTCAGTTGCCCTACACTGAGGTATCTGTTGAGCCTTCATAGGACCAAGGACTTCTCCCATTGATGCATGACAAGACCATCTCTGCAGCATATGCAGCTAGAGCCATGTGGACATCTTTGTTGATAGCTTAGTCCCTGGGAGCTCTTGTGGGACTTGTTGGTTGATATTGCTGTTCTTCCTATGAGGTTGCAATCCCCTTCAACTCCTTTGGTCCTTTCTCTAACTCCTCTATTGGGGACCCCACGCTCAGTCCAGTGGTTTTCTGTGAGCATCCGTCTCTGAATTTGTAAGGCTCTGGCAGGGCCTCTCAGGAGACAGCCACATCAGGCTCCTTTCAACATGCACTTCTTGGCATCCACAATAGCGTCTGGGTTTGGTAACTGTATAAGGGATTTTTCTATGTTTTAAGGAAAGATCTAATGTTTAATTTTTAATTACGCATGTATGTGTGCTTATAAATGCAATGCCCATGTAAGTAATTAGAGGGCGGTGGATGCCTGAAACTGGAGTTAAAGGTAGATTATGAGTCTCCCAAAGTGGGTGCTAAAAACCAGACTGGGGTCCTCTGTGAGAGCAGCAGGCAGTCTTAACTGCTGAGCCATCTCTCCAGCCCCAGTCCATCTTTTCTCAACAGCTTGTCTTACGTTGTCTGCTAAGTGGAGATCACAAGAGAATCACCAAGGTATAGCTGAAGAGAAGGTCTTTATTGTAGATATGAGGGAGAGTAAGGCAGAGGCATCTGGAAGAGTCCAGAGCAGGAAGGGAAAATATAGACTGAACTGGCCATGAAAGGAGAGACGAGAAGGGAGAGATGGCAGAGCAAGAGAAGAAGAGAGAAGGCAAAGGAGACTGAGAGAGAGGACCAAGAGAGGAAGGAGCTGAGAGCAGAGAACAGAGAGAACGCACAGCTGAAAAGGAAGGGTTATATAGGAAAGAGAAACTGTAGAAGCTAAGCCCCTGGGCTGGAGAGGTTTAGGGTAGGGGGTGGAGTCAGGAGAGCTGAAAGGAGCCACTGATACTATGAGTCTAGACAATCTGCATTAGCTTTAGTATGCTAATAGGTACTACAGTTAGCCTTTTGTTCTGGGTTCCTTTGGTAAGGACAACCAACCCTTGGTAGGCTGAGGCAGGAAGATCACAGATTCAAAGCCAGTCTGAGATACATAGGGAATCCCAAGCCACCCTAGGATACATTCTCAGACCTTGTTTCAAGTCTAACCTTTGTTTTGTTTGTTTGAAGTTAAATCTGTGATTTTACCTATCAGTACTAGCTCTGGGTGAGAAAGCAGGAAGTTCTGCTCCCTACTAGCTGGCAGTTACCCTCTCTCTTGACCTCAAATGACCTCTTCTTTCCCATTAGTTCTTTCTTATACAACTCTGTGTTCCTCGAGTTTTTCCAAATTATCTTAATATTTTCACAACTCTGTGCGGTTAAGTATAAAATAATAAGGGTATCAGTGCCTTGAGAGGCCACCAGTAAATAGCCAGGTGCCGAGGTAAATTTAAATCATCAGTTTCTTGAACTTTCCCCTCCAGCCCCACCCATCCTAGATCCACCGACTGCCACGACTGCCACGTCGCCTGAGACTTCTACTACCTCAAGCGTCTGGTATCCAACTGCCCGGATTCCAGCTGCTGCTGCCTGGATCCCTGGATTAGAGAGGGGAAGGGGACATCTGCTTTACCGCCCAGGGCAGAAATGGCAGGGGAAAAGCTTTCTGCAAAGAGAGGCGCCAAGGTCAAAATGGAGCAAAATTATGTTGTCTGCTGGTTAATAGCTAACCAGCTTGCCCCTTTATTGTCCACAAAACTTGGAGACCTCCTAGCTCTATGTGGCTGTTTGCCTTTCCCACGGCAAGGAGGGAGGGGTTCTCTTTCACTGTAAACACTGAGCTGACGGGAGGGGCGTGTCCCAAAGGGAAACTGTTCTGTACGTAACCACCTTAGCAGGGATGAGAACTTGCTTTTGATCTTCTTCGCCAATCAGAGCATTTAGACAAGTGGCCCCCAGGAAATTGGAATTTCCCATGGAATCTAATGCTGGAAGAGGAAAAAGGCTGAAGGCAGCCAGAGGGGGAGCCTGTCTCCCAGAAAGAGTTTTCATTTGGTTCGGACTTAGACTGCAGTGCAGGAGAGCCGGGAGCCCAGACAGTGCTGGTGGAATCGCACCTTGGCCAGGACTGCTTTGTTATGCACACCTCTTGCTTCCCATTGAAAGCCAAACCTCATGTTGGAACCCTGAGTATAGACTTGAGGCGTCCTGGACTTCTTTCTCTCTTCTCTCCAGTGCAGCCGCATTGAATAAATCTCACCTTTCTGCTTTTTATCATTATTTGTTCATTTAAGTGATCTATCAAGGATGGATGATCAAGTCTAGTTTGCTAGGGCTTCTCGGGGTCTATACTCTGACACTAACCAACCCACAAGAAAACAAATCTATCAAGTTTTTGTTGCTCTCCATGGTTCTGAGGGAGCTTAATGATCAAAATCAATTCAACAAATACGCGGCAGGGCCTTCTGCCGTCTGCTGTTGAAGACAAAACCAGCTGTGAACAGATATGTAAACAAAGTGGCACACTGACCCAATAAAACTTTATTTATAAACCCAGGTAGCATCTGAATTCAACCCAGAGTATACAGTTAGCTGACCTGTGCTCTGTGCTACATATATGGACTATACATTGTATGTGTACGGATTCTATACTACACTGTTTGAACAGAATAGATACCATATAGTCTGTGTTTTATATGTTTGTATAGTCAGTATACCATTCTTTTGAACAAAATGGGGTAATGTATATCTGTGACTCACATTTCATTCATTGTATTTAACACACCATCCATTCAAAACAGATATCTTTACCTCATTACCTTATCGGTTATATCAGCCTATATTATATTTTATTTGAACACACCCTCTGTAAAATGCTAGGGACAAGTTTCTTATACAAATACCCTTGTGCCTTTGATCAAATGATTTTTAAAAGCCAATGAACGTCTGGTGCCCTTGCAGGACAGAAAAGGAGTCAGATCCCCCTGACACTGGAGTTATAGGTGGTTTTGGACTGTTCTGTGGGCTCTGGGACTCGAACCCCTGTCCTCTAAGTGCTCCTCGCTGCTTAGCTCTCTCTCCAGCTCCACCCCCAGCTTTCAAAATCAACAAATACTGCAAAATTCTCTCTGAAGCACTGTACATTCTGTTGGGAAGCAATTTTGGCCAACTTTAGGTGATTTCAATTCCTAAAGAAAAGAGGACGGTAAAAGCAATGGTACTGAACGTCTCTGAAAGACTCTACACCAGAAAGGTCCTCAACCTTTCTAATGCTGTGACCCTTTAATACAGCTCCTCATGTTGAGGTGATCCCCCAGCCATAAAATTATTTAAGTGCTACTTCATAGCTGTAATTTTGCTACTATTATGAATCATAATGTAAATTTCTGACATGTGACCCTCCCAAAGGAGTCACGACCCCCCCCAAAGGAGTTGAGAACCACTTCTCTATATGAAATGGCCACCCAAAGACGGGGTAGCTACACACATAGTTCAGATGACCCAAAGGAAGCCAGAGTGGAGTATTGTTGGCAGGCACAGCAGCCCAAAGATAGGTGATGAAGTGAGATGTTAGGCTAATGCATTGAGAGAAGGACTCGCTAACAGGGAAGATTGCTTAGTTTTAAGGAATGATCATAACATGCAAGGATGTCAGGAGGCATGATGTGGCCAATCAGAAAAGAGTAAGCCACAGTAACAGGGGTAGGAATGGGGACTCTGAGTTTACAGATATGTTATGACATGACAAACATAGAAAAGAATCGTTTTTCTTTCTAGAGTTTCTTGTGGCTCCTCGTTGCTTTCTGACAGTCAGAAGATTGGTCACCCTCAGTTCTGCCAGCCATTTTTATTGTTGAATTACCAGAAAAAAAAAAGTTCTGCAAAAGTGTTGTATATAGGCCTAAAACACGGGATGTTTAGGAGGGTAAGGGCTCAGAGAAGGAAGATGAGGGACGCATGATATTGTCCCCAAATGCGTTAAAGGAGATCGTGAGGACACTACAGAAGAGAGCTGATGGCTCTGCCACAGACGGGATTTCTTACAGTAAAAGTCTTCCCACAGGGTCATAGAGTAACACACATTCTGTAGGAGAAACGCAGCCAGGCGTGGTGGCACAGTCTTTAATCTCAGCATTTAGAAGGTAGAATCAAGTGGATCTCTTGAGTTGGAGGCCAGACTGGTTTACAGAGTTCCAGGACAGCCAAGAAGCTACACAGACAAACACTGGGTCATAAAACCAAGAAAAAGAGAGGAAGGAAGGAAGGAAGGAAGGAAGGAAGGAAGGAAGGAAGGAAGGAAGNAGACCCTTTTTCCATGGCAGCCCTTAAAACTTAACATTCAAGGAGCAGCTGCTTTTGAAATGTGGTGCTGGCTGATTCGGGAGTTGGAGGCAGGATGCTAGAGCCTGTGTATCTAACAAGTTCCAGATGACACAATGCTACTGACCCACAAACCACACTGTGAAGAGCAAGGACTTAAGCCAGAGGCTCTGGGACTTGATTGCACACTGGAATCATCTGAGGAAGAGGGATGTTTCCCTTCCAAAAACTTTTAATTCCCAGAATAGAACTACCCAAGACTGACCATGGTTTATCACGTATATAGATAGATAGATAGATATAGATATAGATATAGATATAGATATAGATATAGATATAGATATAGATATAGATATAGATATAGATATAGATATACAGTGCCTCAACTACAAGAAATATAATAATTATTGACTTTCATAACTTCTGAGAAACTAATCTCTCAAGTTTCTTACAAGTCTAAGAAACTTCCAGAGCCACAATTCCTAATTTATTTTGTAGTACATTCATGTGACCACAAGATGGGGCCAAAGGAACAAAATCTGCATCAGGAACCCTTACAAAGCCCAGCAAGGTTCCTCCTCCTTCCCACACAAAGCTAAGTGATAGATAGCAGGCATTCGAGGCCACCTTCCCAGGTCTGAGGAAAAGTCGATCACAGAGTCCTTTAAGAAGTGATCACATCTATAGAAAACAATGTGTATACACAACCATAAACACAATTTCCAAAGGTCTACAGGACCTGACATTTCAATCCTCCCTTATGGCTCCTCTTCCATCCTTCCCCGTATCTCCTGCCTCACCCAGAAAACAGAGCCTGGCCCTGCCTAAATCTTCTGATTTACTCACGTCACCCTCCATCTTCCTCGCACTGTCATAAAGAAAGACATGAGTTCTTTTTAAAGGGTTTCAAATATTTATTTTGTGTATGTGGTGGCGGAGGTCAGATGACAACTTGCAGAAATCGGCTCTCCCCTTCCACTGTGCGGGCTTGGGGAGTTGAACTTACGCTGTCAGCTGTGGCAGCAAGCCTGCCTAGCCACTGGACCATCTCTTGGGCCAGATACCATTTCTTTTCATTGAAGGTTAAATTACCCTGTTCCTGATCTGTTCCACCCTGATTTCTGCCAAAGTTTGTACCTTCTTGTGCCAGTTTTACACCCACTCACTTTTCTGATATTTAGACTAGCAGAAGGTCTTTGTTTTAAAATACAAAAGGCCAAAGGCTATCACACAGATGTATGTCATGAATGTTCATGGTTTTCTACCATATACCTTCTGAGTTTTTATGTACTCAGTGCTTATGAAATTAAAGTCATATCTCTGTGTGTGTGTTAGTGTGTATGTGTGAGTGTGTGTGTGTGACTGTGTGTGTGTGTGAGTGTGTGAGTGTGTGTGAGTGTGTATGTGTGAGTGTGTGTGTGAGTGTATGTGAGTATGAGTGTGTGTGAGTGTGTGTGAGTGTGTATGTGTGAGTGAGTATGAGTGTGTGTGAGTGTATGTGAGTATGAGTGTGGTGAGTGTGAGTATGTGTGCGTGCCATGGGTGGTGTTCCTCAGGCTCTGTTCACCTTGGAAGTCTCTAGTTGGCCTGAGTCTCACTGATTAAGCTGGGGTGGCTGGCTAGAGAGCCCCAAGGATCTGTCTGCCTCTGCGTCCCCAACACTAGCATTACAAGGGACCCAGGCATGGATTCTAGGCAGCAAACTCAGGGTTTGCTCATGCTTGCAAGGTAAGCACGTTACCAACTGAGATACCACCGTAGCCTCCTCGTCTTTTTCTTTTTTAAAATTGCTTTTTGTAATGGTGTCTACTCATACTTTCTAGGTGGGCCTGGAGTCTGTGGAGAGTCCCTGTCTCAGTAAAAAATATAATCCCTGGGCTGGATAGTTGTATGTTAACTTGACAGAGGCTGATTCATCTGAAAGGAAGGAACCTCAGTTAAGAAAATGCCTCAAAAGATGGGGCTATAGTCAAGCCTACAGAGCAATTAGTGATTGACACAGGAGGGTAGTTCTGGATTCTCTAAGAAAGCAGGCTGAGCAAGCCATGAGGAGCAAGCTAATTAGCAACACTCCTCCATGGCCTCTGCATCAGCTCCTGTCCCCAGGTTCCTGTCCTGACTTCCTTCAGTGATGAAGAGTGATATGGAAGCGTAAGCCAGATAAACCCTGTCCTCCCCCAGCTGCTTTGATCACGGTGTTTCATCACAGCAATGGTAACCACAACTAAGACAATCATCTTATGTAAATTATTCCATGGCCTAACTACTTCATTCTCTATAACTTTACAATCCTTTATTTCTCTTTCACCCAAAGATGTGGCTCTTAACGAGCTGAATCTTTCATAAAGATGTTGTATCTATGCTGTTCTGGACACCACTTTTGGATTCTATTTTACTAGGTTAGAAATGACACCTAGAAATCTGTGTGCTTAGGGAAGTCCTTTCTGTGACTGAAAGTATAAAACTAAAATATAAGTTTGGCCAATTGTAACATGTGTGACTGAGGGTGGAGAGATGGCTCAGAGGTTAACACTGCTGTCTCAGGATGGAGTTTTCTTTTGTGTGATGGAATATCTTAGGAGCAGGGAGTGGTAGGCTGCTATGCGGATGAGACTGAACTTTAAAAGCTGTTTGTGAATTCAATGTTATGCTTACCATGGAGAGACAAACGTGGGAGTAGATAGAATAGTATATTAACAGAGCTCAAGAGGAAATAAATAAACTGCAAAGTTGGTGGAAAGAAATGATAAGAATGAAATATTCCACCGGGCATGGTGGTGCACGCCTTTAATCCCAACGGGAGGCAGAGGCAGGTGGATTTCTGAGTTCCAGGCCAGCCTGGTCTACAATGTGAGTTCCAGGACAGCCAGAGCTACACAGAGAAACCCTGTCTCAGAAAGAAAGAAAGAAAGAAAGAAAGAAAGAAAGAAAGAAAGAAAGAAAGAAAGAAAGAAAGAAAGAAATGAAATATTAAAAACAAAAAATGATGAGAAATGCTGGAGAGAAGGTAAAATCATACAGGATCCAGAAGAAAGGTCTAAATTCAACTAAACTTTAGCCCAAGATTGGAAGGAAAGAGAAGATGACCCAGGTCAGTATTTGCAGAGTCAATAACAGATAAGACATTGCCTGAGAAGTTTCTAGATCAACCCCCCAAGTTGTCTAAAACCTGCCTGGGTTAACGTTACTCCAGCAAAATCAGGTTATGCCAGAGCTCCTAGCATCCCAGAGACAGAGGCATAGAGCAGAGCGTGCTTCCTGGACAGCGGAGTCCATCCCGTGAGATCCATGAACTGAAGACTAGGTACGGAGACTGTGGGAGTATTTTAGATTTATATACAGCTGATGTTAAAGATGTTCCTAATTTCTGTTATGGTAAGCAATGAAACCCTTGGGGAAAGACTGACTGTCTCTCTCTGATAACAATGGGGACAATAGACTTGAAATTCACAGCTCAAGTAACCTGAGAGAAAAAAAGCCATAGGGAGTAATGAGAGATTGTGGCTACCAAAAAAGGGGGATGTGGGCAGCATCTCTGATGCTGTGGTGGCATATTCTATGTCATTTGTTTATTTACTTACTTATTTATCTACCTGTGTAACTCTGGCTGTCCAGGAACTCGCCTTACAGACCAGGCTGCCTCCTGAGTGCTGGGGCTAAATGCCTGTGCCACTGTGCCTGGCTGGCATCTTTTAGTGTTAATAGCAAACAATAGCTGGGCAGGTGCAGTGATCAACCCTGGTCCACACAGTACAGAGAACTGCTGCTCTCACAGGTTACTTCTCTCTCACAGGTTACTTCTCCCCGAGCCTCTTTACAATCTAGCCCTCTTTGGCTAAAATCTCTGTTTTCTAGTCACATTCTGTGGCTGGATAAAAAAGGACCCAAAACAAAAACAAACAACAAAGCAATGTAAAAAGCCCATGCAGACCAAAAGCTGCTTTGGGGAAAACACATTTATTTGGCTTACACTTGCTGGTCATACTTCATCATTGAGGGAAGTCAGGGCAGGAACCCAAGCAGGAAATTGAAGCAGAAACCATGGAGGAGTACTGCCTGCTGGCTTGATGAGGCTCAGGTTTAGCTTACATAGCCTGGGACAACCTGCAAAGGGAATGGTGTCGCCCACAGTGGCCTTGGCCCTCATATACGAATTAACAATCAAGACATTCTTTCCACAGGCATGCCCACAGCTCATTTTGGTCTGGGTAGTTCCTCAACTGAGATTGCCTTCTAAGATGACTGCATCAGGTGGCTCTGCCAAGTTGACAGTTAAAACTAACTAGGACACTCTGGGTGTTTTTCAAAATCTCATTTAACAACTCAATAAGAAATCCAGTTTGGGAGTAGGGAGAAACAAGGAAATGTTGATCAAGGGGTACTAGGCTGTCCCAGCTCTGAGAAATAAGGTCTGGTGTTTAATGCGTATTTACTGTATACATTTTTAAAAGCTGAAAGGGAGCATGGAAAATGTTTACAGATAACAGCAGATGCTGTAGCCGAGTCACAGCTCCTGTCGGGACCCCAGCCGCTATAAGCCATGCTCTCGGGTCATCAGTGCATAGATGGATCTTCTTCTGCCTCTACCATGGTTAAGAAGACACAGCCAGATGTACTTGATTTCTTAGGAGCCAACAAAATAGGATTTGAAGAAAAAGGTATTGCAGCCAGTGAAAACACTGTGGAAGTGTCTAGCTGCCTGAAAGACAGTCTTCTCCTGGCAGCCTTCGAATCAAGATGCAGAACTAACTCTCAGCTCCTTCTCTAGCACCATGTCTGCCTGAATGCTATCATGCATCCTGCTATAATTGATAATGGACTAAACCTCTGAAACTGTAAGCCAGTCCCAATTAAATGTTTGCCTTTATAAGAGTTGTCTTGGTCATGGTGTCTCTTCATAGCGATCAAACCCTAAGTAAGACAATACACTACCAAAAACTAATTTGGTCACATTATGAAATTATAAATACAGGTGCTAGAGAGATGGCTCTATAGTTAAGAGCACTGGCTGCACTTCAGGGGATCCAGGTTCGATTCCCAGCATCTACTAGGCAGCTCATCACCATCTGTAGCTCCAGTTCCAGAGGATCTGACATTCTCTTCTGCCCTTCAAGGGCACCAGACAGGCATGAGGGACACAGACATGCATGAAGCAAAACTCTCATACACGAAAAAGAAAATAAAAAATTAAAAAGAATACTTAATTTTCTTCAAAATAATGTCAATATATTCTGCTTTTCACTGCACCCAAATAACATGAACAGACAACACAATTTTTAGAATCATCAGTGTGGCTGGCAACTCATCTTAGAGAGTAAAGGTGTTTGCTACCAAGCCTGGAAACCTGAAGTTTGATGCCAAGACCCACAGAGAAAGGAGAAAACCAATGATGTCCAGGGACCTCCACACATGTACCATGGCAATACACAGCTGCACAAAATAAATAGACGAATAAATAAACAAAATGTTCACTAAGTATCTTTAAAAGAAAGAAAAGCCATTGGTGTTAACACATTATGTTTTTATTTTAATTATATATTTTAACTCAATTCACCTAAAATATTATCATTTCATGTAATCAATACAAAAATTAGTGAAATATTTTACATTACTTCCTACATTCTAAGTCTTTTTGGTTTTTGTTTTGTAATTTGCTACTGTTTGTTTTTTTGTTGTTGTTGAGATATGGTTTCTCTGTGTAGCTCTGTCTGTCCTAAAACTTGCTCTATAGACCAGGCTGGCCTCGAACTCACAGATACACTAGACTCTGCCTAGTCTTATTGATTTAGTTTGAGACAGGGTCACAAGTATCTTAGGCTAACGGAATATAATCAACAACAACCTTGAACTTTTAAAATCACTGCCTCTTTCTGCTTTAGCATATTATCTGCAAAGACAAGACCATATGTTTGGAAATAAATATCATTTAAAGTGAAGGTAAAACTAGTATTTAAAATTTAGAAACACAACAACAAATTAAGCTATCCCTACCCTCCTTGTAAAAGAATGCCAGCACATCATACATCGCGGCAAGCTGTTTTGAACAAACTGGGAACAAACAGCAGGGCCAGAGAGTCCCGAAAAATCCAAGCCGAGAGCCTGGAGGCCAGTGAAGTTCAGAGACTGCCAAATGGGGCAAAGTTGAAATTCCAGTGAGTGCTGAGAGTGGAATGTGACACCTCAGCCGACTGAGGCAAGGGGCTTCTTTCACTCCCTCTCCCGCCCTTCCCCTTCTCCTTCCCCTCCCCCCCTTCTCTCTGATAGTGGTCTTGTGGAAATTCGAGGTACAAAATCCTACCTGCCCCGAAGCCCTCTCCAGCACACAGCTTGCAGCCTAAAGTGGAGAACTGAAGGTCTGGGAAGGGACAGCGCCCCATATAAGGACATGTGCAGGATGCCAAAAAGTGGGGAGAGAGGCTGAGAGCCAGAGGCTGTGCGGCTTCCCAAGGATCCAGGGCTGCCCTTTCAGTGGTATCCGCTGTGCTGCTTGGATGCCGGAGCATGACTGATGGGTCCTTCCTGTTTATCTTTCTCCTAACATCAGACCTTCGTCATTTAATAAGACCTTTGCTGCTAAATTAGTGTGCACTCATAAAATGTGTCATGTTAAATTTATGAGCTTCTAAAAAGCCAAGTTGCCAAATATATATATATATATATATATATATATATATATATATATATATATATATATATACACACACACACACACACACACACACACACACACACACACACATATGTATGCATATAGATATAGATATATAGTTTAAACACTCCCCAGGGCCAGTGAGATCGGTCAGCAAAGGCACCTGCTGCCAGGCCCAATGACCTGACTTTCATCCCCAGCAGCCACATAATGGAAGGACAGATCCGAACTCTTGTAAATTCCCCTCTGGCCTCCACGTACACACTGTACAACCTACACACAAAATAAAATGTTTTGTAAAATTTGTAGTATGTTCCCTGAAAACTTGACATGACAAGAGACAAAATGTCAGCCCACTACTCAGACTGAGTGGTCTGTAATCTATACTCCAGCTCTGTATAATCTACTTGACGATAGGTGGGGTCCAAGGCGCACGCTGTTTTCTCGGCTTCTGTTAGGGGGTGGCTATCCAAGGCATGAGCACGGTGTTTCAGCGGTGATCACGACATTTTGTAGGAAAAACATTTTGTAGGTTGAAAAGCAGCCTCTGCCAACCCGTGAAGCAGTTCCCCAAGGTAGGTGAAAGGGCTTCCACAGTCCGCCCAACCTTCTCCTGAGGCTCTTGAATCTTTCACCTCGGCATTTTAAGATGTGGGCGAACGTCAAATCAGACTCAAGCCTCTTGAGAGACAACAGATTCCTGAAGAAGGTTGGGTTGCAGATCATGGACCGTACAGAAACGAAGGAACACATTAGGACGGGACCTCCTAAACCTGCTGCCCAAGCTGCCCGGGATTTCCATTCTAGGGAAGGACTCCTCCGAGTGGGGCCTGCTCCCTGACAACTAATGACGTTAAACGATCTGGGAACACGGATTGGCTCAATTACTTGGCGCGCTCCGGGAGAGCGAGGGCAGCTCCGCGAGACTTGCTAGCAGCGACTGACTGGCTCCTCCTTAGCGCAGTAAGCGTCCTTGGTGGCCCAGTGGTTGCTAAGCAACTGGAAACATTGGGACTAGGCTTTCTGTTCCCAGACCAGGTATTGCTGGGCCTCTGGAGACCCTTCGGGAACGCTGCTGTTGAACCGCTTGGTGAGTCCAGTGGAACTGAACTTTGGGCAGATCCAGACAGTCAGCATCCCCTCCCCAGGGATAGAAAGCCTCAGAAAGGATGGATTCAGTGATAGCTTACTATCCTGGGAACAGGAAAGCGAGAACTAGAGATACTAGGCTTGCCCAAGACTTCATACTGACTGTTCAAACCTAGACCTGTCCTGTTCATTAGATGCCAAGTATAAATTTACCCGGAAAGAAAAGACATAACCCTGCCTCACACAGCACCGTTTTGCATTGAAATGATAGTTTAGATATTAGGTAAAGGACATCATTAAAGTCAAGACCTTTCGTTTCTCATAGGCTTACTTGAGAAGTTAAAATTGCATAAAAGGCTTTTGATTCCTATTGGCACTGAGCCAGATTAAAATGTAGGCGTGTCCACACCTGATTCAAGATGTTTTGGTTGTTTTTTCGTTCGTTTGTTGCGTGTGTGTGTGTGTGTGTGTGTGTGTGTGTATGTGTATGTGTATGTATATACCTGTGTGTGCGCCTTTGCATGTGGGAGACTAGAGACTGATACTGGATGGTCTTTTTCAATTGCTTCTCCACCCTGTTTTTTCGAAACAGGGTCTCTCACTGAATCTGGAGTTTGGTTAGCTTGGCTTGAAGTCCCTGAGCAGCTGACAGCCCCTCCTTCCTGCCCCAACAGCCACCACCATAAGATACCCCCACAGAATCACTCCCCAAGCAGCTCATCCAAAGCCACATGTGGCGGGGAAGGCCTTCCCATCCCAAACCATGGACTCAATGCAGGGAAAGGGGGTTGGAAAAAAAAGCAACCAATCCATGGCTGACTAGGATTCACCTGTGTGCCTCTACTCCTCCTTTGGTTACATGCAACACTTCTATGCCTTGCTTTTTACATGGGCGCTAGGGATCCAAACTCAGGTCCTTATGCTTGGTGTCCTGTTTGGTGTGTGTGTGTGTGTGTGTGTGTGTGTGTGTACTTGACACAAGCTAGTTATTTGAGAAGGACTCCCAACTGAGAAAACTGTTTCACCTTTGTAAAATTGGCCTAAACGCTTGTCCGTCCAGCATTTTCTTGGTTGATGATTGACATGGGAAGGTGCAGTCTGCCGCAGGCTGTGCCACCCTTGAGTAGGTGATCCCGGGTTGTATAAGAAAGCAAGCTGAGTAAGCCATAAAGAGCAAACCCTGAAGCAGTGTTCCTCAATGGCCTTTGCTTCATTTCCTGCCTTCGGTCCCTGCCCTGACTTTCCTTCAAGACGACTACAAGCTGTAACAGGAAGCGAACCCTTTTCTCCCCAAGTTGCACGTGGTCAGTGTTTTATCACAGCACTAGAAACACTAAGCCACTCATGTAGCAAACAGACCTCTTACCTACATCTAAAAAACCAAATTCCTGGGGAAACGTTATGTGTACTCAGATCTGAAAAATGTAGTGTTCAACATCCTTCTCTTCATCCTTCCAAATCCAAACAGGTGCAGGCCCCAGACCAGGGTTTCTTCAAGCCAGGCAAACATCTCAGCTGTTATCCCTCTGGTTCAAGCACTCTGTCGGGGAAGAACTTTGACTGGTTTTCTTTGGGGGGAAGCATGTGAATTCAGTTCTCCCTAGACCTTAGTCCTTCCTCTGCTCCCTCCGTCTCTCCCCAGTTATCTTGTCCAACCTGGCCTCTTTTTTTTCTTTTCTTTATCCCATTTGTGTAGGAATAAGGATGGCTTTCCAAGGCACAGAGGATGAAATTGACCTGAAAAGTATTGAACACCAGGAAGAAAATTCTGTACTTACCAGACTAAACAAAATAAGAGCAAAGGGAATTCTGAATTATGTATCACTCAAAGAAAATGAACCTGAACCTCCAACCCTGGTATTTAGGCACACCACAAAGGCTCAAGAGAAGACCAGAAAGAGGCAGCAGCCTGTGAAACTGGAGCCCCTGGTAAGTTAAAAAGGAAAACCCCAAGCAAACAGATCACACACACACACAGAGTTTTTCAGCTAGGTTCTAACTATATATCCCTGGCTGGTCTGGAACTTGCTATGCAGACCAGGCTGGCCTTGAGAGTCCATCAGTCTGCCTGCCTCTACCTCCAGGATAACTCTGAAAAGCACTTCAAGTTACCCTCCAGAAAGAGAACTATTCTTTCTGCTCATAATGGAGGTGAGGGTGCGCACACCCACACATTTGTGGACTCAGGTCTTTCCTTTTGCTAGACACACAGATTTACAGTGATTCATATTGTTGATGTAAGTCATATTATATTTGATTAATATACTTTTTATTAAAATAAGTGTCACATTTTATTAAATTATTTTCTATATTGATGAAGGTTTTCATGTCATATTTCCCATAGTTCACATTTGGCTCTTCTAATTTTTGATTTAGTTTTTAGTGCTTAAATAGTTTCTCTATAATAAGGTCCTATCTTTTTCTTGTAAAAACGATTGTTGACTATTTTAATTTGGTTCCTTATTTTGAAAGAAGGCCCTGTCAGGGATCTGGAGAGCTGACACAGCAGATAAGAACATTTGCTGCTCTTCTGAAGTACCTGAGTTCACTTCCTATCACAACCACCTGTAACCACAGCTCTAGGGATACAGCACCCACTTCTGGAGGCTATGGGTACCCACACACATGTAGTGCACACATACTCAGACACATACACAAGAATAAAATTAAGGAATTCTGTTTATTGTCAGTAATGTCCCTTTAAATTCTCATATTTGTCAGATATATATGTGTATATATAACAGATATATATATATATATATATATATATATATATATATATATATATATATGTAACAGGTATAACTAATTCTAATACTCCTGCCTTTATAACTGAACCAATTAATTTATTTAATTTTCAAACTACGACCCACAGGTCAAATTGAACTCCCTAATCTTTTGGATTGATGGCTACCACATCCATTTATTTGCATACTGCCCAAGACTTCTTTTTCTCCTTCCATGACAGAAGTATGTGGTTGTAATAGAAACTCTATGGCCCATAACACTTAAAACATTTATCTGGCCTGTGTTAGAAAGCTCTTTTCTGAATCTTCATTCCATAAGTTTCTGTCACGTGGCAAAATGCCTGAGATGAACTTACAGAGAGGAGGTTTGCTGAGGCTCACACTTCCTAGGCTTCAGACCTTGGGCAGCCAGCTCTGTTGCTCTGGACCTGTAACAAGGCAGAATAAGGGGTTGATGGAGCATGTAATGGAGGAGGCAGAAAGAAAGAAAAGGGAAGGAGCCAAGGACCATACACACCCTTAAAGTTTGTCCCAGACAACCTGCTTTGCTCAACACTCAAGTGGGCCCCGGCTTCTGGGGTCTGCCATTTCTTAGTAGTATCATTGGCTGCGAACCAAGCCTGCAGCACATAAGCATTTAAGGAATGTTCCAGATCCAAACTTTAAGGCAGTTGTTCTAGGTACCCTAACAAAAATGAACAATTGGATACTGTGGCAGTTAGAATGAGAATGATCCCCATATATATGTGAATGTCTGGTTTCCAGCTTGAGGAACACTGTGAGAGATTAGAGGCTTCAAAAGTCTCTCTCTCTCTCTCTCTCTCTCTCTCTCTCTCTCTCTCTCTCTCTCTCTCTCCCTCTCGCTGCTTCTGTTCACGAGGCACATGATCACTCTCAGCTTCCTCTCTGGCGCCATGCTTAACAGCTTCATGCCTTGCTCACCACCATGACGGTCACCGAAACCACAAGCAAGCCCCCAACTAAATGCTTTCTTCTGTACATGGCCTTGATCATGTTCCTCTCCACAGCAACAGAACAGTAACCAAAACAAATACTAAGGTGATCGTGATATTGATGACCTTATTCTTGATTTTAATAAAACGGCTTCAGGATTTTTGTACTTAGGGTAGTTGATGTTCACTATTGGTTTTTGTGAACTGGTTTGCAATATGTTAAAATTATTTTGTATCTATTTTATTATGAGAAGTTGTAAATAAACACCTCAAAGAGAAATATAATAAGCAGCATTACAGTGTTGAATTTTCCCTAATTTAAAAAAAATATTTTTACATAGACAGTGTGTGTGTGTGTGTGTGTGTGTGTGTGTGCGCACACACACATGCATAAAACATGCGTAGACATCAGAGAATAACTTATGGAAATCGGTTCTATCCTTCTAACGTATGGGTTCAGAGGTTAAATGCAGGTCTTAAACCTTGGCTACAAACACCCTTATCCACTGAGCTCTCTTGCTGGCCCAGAATAAAGTCTGTTTTCAGAAGAATCAGTGTTACAGATGCTGGGCAGGGTCCTCAGAAGAGGGAGCAGGGACTGGCTGGCTGAAATCCAAGTACAAGCTCCCCCTCCTGGGAGCATAGACTGTTCCAGTGTCCCAGTGTCCCACACCTCACTGCAGTCTCGCTCGCCTTGCATAGAGACAACCAGCACGGTAACCAATGTGAATCTGATTCACTTTTGTAATTTTTACTACTTCGCTTTAAAATCCCCATTTCTTTCAACTCTCCCTTATCTGAAGTTTCAAATATATGGAAATGCTGAAGAAACAGTGCACATACTCACACCCTTCCCACCCAGATTCAAGAATTGTTCATGTGCTATCCCATTTACTTTCTGCCTTTACGGACACCCATGTGTGCCTATTGCTTTATCATTTAAAGTGGGTTGTGGACATCATAACACTTCACTCTCAGATACCTTGCCTGGCAAACAAGAACAGTTCCTTGCAGGATGTAAAATGGTCTTAGAATATCTTTAATTACTTACACTTTTTTTGTTGATGTATTGTTTTGTTTTTGTTTGTTTTTCTGTTTGTTTTGTTTTGTTTTGTTTTGTTTTTCGAGACAGGGTTTCTCTGTGTAGTCCTGGCTGACCTGGAACTCACTTTGTAGACCAAGCTGGCCTCGAACTCAGAAATCAGCCTGCCTCTGCCTCCCAAGTGCTGGGATAAAAAAGGCGTGCGCCACCACTGCCTGGCTTACTTACATTTTTAAAATTACACTTTTGGGGGACATGTGCCGTATAGGAGAGGCATGTGCAGGTCAGCAGGCAGTTTGTGGGGATCAGTTCTCTCCAACAGGTAGGCCCCAGGGATTGAACTCAGGATACCAGGTTTAGAAGCAAGTGCCTCTACTTGCTGAGCCATCTCCAATGATCCATGGCTTTTAAAAATTCATGGTATTTCAAATCAACAAGAGGCTGCTTTCTTATATTAAAATTGTCCCATAGCCTTACTTGCTATCACCATTCTTAGAGGATACCCGCTCTTCTTTAAGATGTCAGTGTGGTCCTGGGCAGTGGTGGCGCACGCCTTTTTTATCCCAGCACTTGGGAGGCAGAGGCAGGCGGATTTCTGAGTTTGAGGCCAGCCTGGTCTTGTGAGTCCCAGGACAGCCAGGGCTACACAGAGAAACCCTGTCTCAAAAAACAAAACAAAACAAGATGTCAGTGTGGACTCACAGCTCTAAAAAGTATTATTTAACATGTATGAATGTTTTGCCTAAATATATGTCTGTGCACTGTGTGTGTGTGGCTGGTGCCCAAGGAGGACAGAATAGAATGTTGGCTCTCCTGGAGTTGAGGAAGGTTGTGAGCTGCCACGTGGGTGCTAGGAACCCAGTGAAGATCCTCTGCTAGAGCAGCAGGTGGTCCTAACTGCAGAACCATCTCTCCACTCCTGATTTACAGGTTTTAAAGCATTTATTGTTAGAGCTGGTGAGATGGATCAGCCAAGTCTGACGACCTGAGTTCAATCCCCAGGAGGAGGGAGAGAACTGACTCCTGAAAGTTGTCCTCTGGCTTCCACACTTACAATGTGTGCAGGAACACACACACCATGCTGGCTTGTGTGTGTGTGTGTGTGTGTGTGTGTGTGTGTGTGTGAGAGAGAGAGAGAGAGAGAGAGAGAGAGAGAGAGAGAGAGAGAGAGAATTGACACAAGTTAGGGCTAACCTCAACTGAGAAAAAGCCTCCATCAGATTGGCCAGTGGGGGAATTCTCTTGGTTAAAGGTTGATGTGGGAGGGTCCAGCCCACTAAAGCAGTGACAGCCCTGGGTTGGTTGGTAGTCCTGGAAGATATAAATGAAAAAAGATAGCTGACTATGAGATTGGAAGGCCTGCCGGTGGACAACATTCACCATGGTCTCTGCTCCTTAGATTTCTGTGCCCTTCACTCTCTCCCTGCATTTAGCTGACTCGGGGTGCCTGCCTTTAGTTCCTGCCTTGACTTCCCTTGACGGGCTGTAAGCTGCAAGAGGAAGTGCATACTTCCTTCCCCAGGTTGCCTTGCATTTGGTCACGGTATTTATCAGAGCAATAGCGAGCAAACTAGGACACCAGGCAAGCACATGGACCTGAGTTCAAGCCTCCAGAATTCACACTACAAAACAATAAGGAGGACGGCAGGCATTCCCTGGGGCTGTAGCCATCCAGCCTATTCTACTTGGTGAGTCCTAAGATAATGACAGGCCTACCTCAAAAAAATGAGGTGGATAATACCTAAGGAACAACAGCCAAAGTTGTCCTCTGTCCACATACACGTAAGAACACACATGTACTTGAACACACAACACACACACACACACACACACACACACACACACACAAAATTCCACAAACAAAAAAGTGTGCTTACTGTGTTCTGCTCCCTTTCCCTGCATTTATCTTGTGTTTCTCTTTTCCTTGTCCCCACTGTGTCTGTCTCATTCAATTGACATTCTGGTCTCTGAAGTTCCCCAAGGGGGGAACACTTGGAATTTTGTCCTAGTATATATAGATCTTTGAAAGCTTAGTAGAGTCACACTACTATGAAATCTTCAGTCTGCCTCTAAAACCTACAGATTGAAATGTAAAGGGTTCATACTTGATTTTCATGGTAAATCCCATGTCTTATGGTAAATTTATTGTTGATGAGGTTGCGTAGTGGTTTGAATAAGAATGACCCTCATTGGCTCATGTATTTGAATGCTTAGTCACCAGGGAGTGACACTATTTGAAAGGATTAGAAGGATTAGGAGATGAGGCATTGTGGGAGTAGAGGTGGCCTTGTTGAGGGAAGTGTGGGACTGGGGGTGGGCTTTGACATTTCAAAAGGCCATGCTAGGCTCAGGCTTGCTTGCTTTCTATCTGCCCGAAGCCAGAATGTAGCTCTAAACTACTTCTCCAGCACTATGCCCACTACTCCTGCCACCATGCTCCCTGCCAGATGGTAATAGACTAAACCTCTGAAACGGTTAGCAAACGCCCAATTAAATGCTTTCTTTTATAAGAATTGCTGAGGTCACGGTGCCTCTTCATGGCAGTAGTGACTAAGACAGACTGTGTATGGCTTTGGGAACTGTATTCAGAAAAACTTGTACAATAGAGAAAAATCACGAATGAAGCTTCTACCAGCTATACAGCGTCTTCTCACCTCCCCCCACCCCTGTGTGTTAGAAGAAGGTACAACAGTATTTTGAATATAATTAGTTACAATTTCATAATTCTTGCCCAAAGTAGAAATCCTTGAAAAACTATCTTTTGCTTTTGGTTTGCTGTGACAAACACTATGACCAAAAGCAACCAGGAGGACAAAGGTTTTTATTTCCACTTACAAACTGACGTCCATCATCCAGGGAAGCCATGATATGAGCTCAAGGTAGGAACTGGAGGCCACAGAGGAGTGATTGCTCCCCATGGCTTGCTCAACCTGCTTTCTTATACTTCCTAGAACTACTCACTCTGCTGTGGTCTGGGCCCTCCCACATAAATCACATTAGTCAAGGAAATGCCCCACAGACGTGTCCACAAGACAATCTGGTAGAGGCATTCTCTAACTGAGATTCCCTCTTCCCACGCGACTCAGGTGTTTTTCAAGCTGACCACAATTACTTAGAATAGAGACTGGCCTTCTTCCCACTGAGTATCTGCTGGAATTTTTCAGGTGCCTCAGTCTAAAGGTTCTTTTGTATCCCAGAGCCTTGGCTCTGTTTTCTGTCAGCACACAGACCTGTGTGCTGCTTGTTTCGTCCAACAGTCTAGTGGTAGTAAGAGTGTCACAATTAGTAAGGGGTAAGTGAGCTTTTGTTAATCTTAGTTCTACAAGTGCTGACACCAAGCAGAAAAGTCTTATTTGAGCATCAGACCGGTGACAGGAAGCAAGAGGTCTGTGGCTTGGATAGAAACTTAGAACAGAGAAGATCAGTTTCCAACAGGGCAAGGGTGTAATGGTACCCCAGACTCAAGCTGAAGGTGTCTATTCAGCTGAATTTCCGGAATGCAGAGGGTTTCTTCATTTGGAAATGGAGACCTCTGGAGGACTCAAGGGCGCTTTTACTGTCAGGGGAATTCCAGGGAGGGGTGTGTGCCCTTTTACCTTGATTGGTTAGCTCTGTCTCTAGGGGTCTGACTGATTCTACAATTGGTTAGGCTCTGGAGACTTCCTGGGGGAAGAGGGGTACCAACTCTTTCTAGCTACCTATTCTTACTTCAGGCCAGATGACAAGGTGTCCTCTGATTGGCTGCCTGAGGCTGTGGTTGGTTGACCACAGTTTCCTAGATCCAGGTTCTCATTTCTGGGAAACAGAAACTTAGCCCTAGTCTCCCAATCTGCCAGTGTGAGTGAAGCCTGTTACTGAGTCAGCCTGGCTCTGGCTAATTCAGTCCTCTCAGTAGTAAAGAATAAAGTCTGCAATGACATTAATAAGATAATCCCATCTCTTATTTTCCAAAGCCAGTGCTAAAAGTCTACCAAGATCACAAGCAGCCGGAGTACATATATGAACAGAATCGACAGAAGCTCATGAGCTCTGGAATTCTTAAGCCATCACCAAGCAGGGCAGAAAGAGCTTCAATCACTAGTCTCAAGGCCCAAGAAGCTGTGAAAAGGAAACAGGTACGATATGTAAAACACTTAAGCAGTCCTTAAAGGGTTGTGTGTGTGATGTTGGTCACATGCTTTTAGTTCCTTAGGAGATGGATACAGTTGCTTGCATTTGCAAAATAGAATCTTTCTAAGGAAAATTAGTACAGAAAAGAAAGTCAGGGGCTGGTGAGATGGCTCAGCGGGTAAGAGCACCCGACTGCTCTTCCGAAGGTGATAAGTTCAAATCCCAGCATCCACATGGTGGCTCACAACCATCCGTAACGAGATCTGGCGCCCTCTTCCGGAGTGTCTGAAGATAGCTACAGTGTACTTAGATATAATAAATAAAATGAATCTTAAAAAAAAAAAGAAAGTCAGGGAGGGAACATTCAGAATCTTTATCATCTTCTGATGTTTTCTTGCCTGCTTGTTAATGGTGTTATACATAAAGTTATATATATACACATATATGTATGCATATATACATGTATATACACACATATATGTATGTATATACATACACATATGTATATGTGTACATACACACATATGTATATATACACACATATGTATATATGTACATATATATACATATGTATATGGGTGCATATATATGTGTGTGTGTGTATATATGTGTGTGTATATATATATATGTATAGATAGATAGATAGATAGATAGATAGATAGATAGATAGATAATAAATAATTGTTTGAAATTTGTGACCTTTTTCCAGAAATGGGGGAATTGGAAAACTGAAGAGAGGCAATAAAATAGAGACCAAGCCAGGCATAGTGGCTTTAATTCCATGACTTAGTAGGCAGAGGCAGAGGCAGACAGATCTCTGTGGGTTTGAAGCCAGCTTGGTCTGCATAGCAAGTTCCAGAAGAGCCAGAGCTGCCTAGTGAGACTCTGTCTCGGAAAAAAGGCAGACCAAAGCAGCACTAAAGATGTCATGAAGTCAACGGCAATTATAAAGTCGCCAGCTGCCTTAGGAAGGAACTTAAGAAAGGCTTGTCAGCGCATGACTTTAAGTCAGTGGTTGTCAGCCTTCCTAATGCTCAGACCTTTGAATAAAGTTCCTCATGTTTTGATGACCCCCCCACCATAAAACTATTTTGTGGTTACTTCATAACTGTAATGCTTCTACTGCTGCGAATCATAATGTAAGCACCTGTGTTTTCCAATGGCCTTAGGCAACCTCTGTGAAAGGGTTGTGCCGTTCACAAAGGGCTTGCTGCCCACAATTTGAGAACCACTGCTTTAAGTGATTGTAGATAACTAAGAAAGAAACAGATGGGAGAAGCCCTTCCTCCTTCTTAAGGGGCAATATAAGTAGAGCCAGGAAAAGGTTTGGGGTCTCATAAACTGATTCACTTGGCATAAAATGGATCCCATAGTCTTGAGAGTTAAGAAGAAAGGAAAAATTGTGTGGGAATCTTCTGTAGAGGGATGGTTGAACAGGAACAGTAGCTTTTGAGTGGTGCACAGTTCCTGATTGTAACTGAAGGAATTTGCTAAAAAGTATTAAAGAGAAATGTGTATGAGGGGAGATTCCCTGGAGGAAGAGAACGATTTAAAAAGAAAATATGGATTGCCCAGAGAGCTGCTCAAAGTGTGTGTGTGTGTGTGTGTGTGGTGCACGTGGGGAGGTGAGCACATCGTGGCTGGTACTTAGCCTTCTTGCTCAGAAGTGCGGTCCACCTCCCAGACAGCTCCACTTCTCCTGTGAGCAGATTAGAGATGGAGAATCCTAGGACCCATCCTAGGACCCGTCCTAGGACCCGCCCCAGCAATACCGAGTCAGAACCTGCATTTAAAGAAGCTCCCTACCCACTCCGCTCCCCTAATCCACAACTCT
The DNA here is from genome assembly GCA_902729485.2 of Mus minutoides. Taxonomy (NCBI): domain Eukaryota; kingdom Metazoa; phylum Chordata; class Mammalia; order Rodentia; family Muridae; genus Mus; species Mus minutoides. The sequence continues at coordinate 64,424 of CACVCL010019219.1, read as the reverse complement.
ATTTACATTTGAGAAGTGCTGATCCTATTAATAAAATAAATGCTTCCCAAAGGCAGTGACAGCAATGATTTCCAGCATTCACTGTAGCCACCCAGAAGTGTATGTTACAAGCTATGATGGCAACCGTTTAAGTCTGCATTTGCCAAAAAGCATCAAAGTCGTCCAAATAAGTGCTGAGGCTAAGAGGAGACAGCTAGGGCACAGCTGAGCAAGGTGAGCTCACAGAGAGCTACTCCAGAGAGCATGGGAGTGTAGCGAGTGTAGTGTAGTGAGTGTAGTGTGGTGAGTGTAGTGTAGTGAGTGTAGTGTAGTGAGTGTAGTGTAGAGAGTGTAGTGTGGTGAGTGTAGTGTGGTGAGTGTAGTGTGGTGAGTGTAGTGTAGTGAGTGTAGTGTAGTGAGTGTAGTGTAGTGAGTGTAGTGTAGTGAGTGTAGTGTAGTGAGTGTAGTGTGGTGAGTGTAGTGTGGTGAGTGTAGTGTAGTGAGTGTAGTATAGTGAGTGTAGTGTAGGGAGTGTAGTGTGGTGAGTGTAGTGTGGTGAGTGTAGTGTGGTGAGTGTAGTGTAGTGTAGTGAGTGTAGTGTAGTGAGTGTAGTGTAGGGAGTGTAGTGTAGTGAGTGTAGTGTGGTGAGTGTAGTGTAGCGAGTGTAGTGTAGGGAGTGTAGTGTAGCGAGTGTAGTGTGGTGAGTGTAGTGTAGGGAGTGTAGTGTAGGGAGTGTAGTGTAGGGAGTGTAGTGTAGTGAGTGTAGTGTAGTGAGTGTAGTGTAAGCGAGTGTAGTGTAGCGAGCCCGGTGTTAAAGGGGAGGGGGCAGCGGGACAGCTGTGTGGCTAAGGAATGGTGAGGACTGGGGTGCCAGTCCTTAATGACAGTGACAACTTTCAGCTTCAGAATGTCCCCTTTGAGGAGATTTGGGGCCTCTGCCCTTTTTCTGTGTCCTCTTCGCAGAAACTCTGTTTAATACACTTGTCCATGTTTAGGTCCATCGACCCTCTGCAGATGTGTTCTCTCCTTCTCCGACTAAACTGCCACGCACAAGTATTGGAAGAAGAGGGCTCTTTGGAATGAGGTCTTCAACTTATCCTACGTACACCTTCCATGACCGAGAAGAAGTCATTAAAGCCAACATTAGAGATCCCTTGCAAATCATCAAAATAGTACATGAGAATGAACATCTCGGATTCCTTTACATGATCTCTGCCGTACCCAAGTCTTCCATAGAATATGATACATATAATCTAAAGTGAGTTCTCTTTTATGAAGCAATTCATTTAGTGTTACAAATCTCAAATAAGGTTGTAAGTGCTATCTGTAATTGACTTGGCATTAATGATAAATATGATCAATTTTACAGGGCATTACATAGTGCTATGTTTCTCATATATTTATGTAGCATTACTTAACATAATGTTATGGTGTACTTTGATCAGCATTACAAACATTTTTGGTATTTTTTTTAATTATCGAGAAAAGAGAATATCACGGTACACACAGTAGATGATGCATGACTACTTGTTTTACATACTACTTTGGCTGGGCTTAAATACTTTTTGTTTTGTTTTATGTGTATTTGAGTATTTGCCTATACATGTGAATACACATACACATTCTTGTACCACTCAAATGCAGTTCCCTTGGAGGCCAGAAGAGGGCATCAGATACCCTGAGACTGCAGTTACAGACAGTTATGGGACCTGAACAGAGGTCCTCGGCAAGTGCTCTTTTTTGATAAGCCGACTCTCCAACCTCATGTCAGCTTTTCTTTATAGAGTATAGATAAGGGCTTCAAGGAATAAGGGACACCATTTAAGCGACACACAGTCACATTCTCTCTATTGACCCTGAGCAAACATGCTGTTTCCATAAATCAAAGGATCATATAGTGGTGAGTCTTCACACTTAATTAAAGGTCAGCAGCACAGATAGATGATAGCTGCTCCACCTACTTCAAAAGATGATACTGCCTTTCTCCCATACTCAGCCTGGCTGACAGCTATTGTAAACTCTTCCCTTGATGGTGTCAATAGTTTGGCTGTAGCCCCCAGTTCCTCCAGCTTCCGTCCTTACTGTCGGCTATCTTGATTTCCTTATTCAAGACTGTACTTCAAATGGAGCCAAATTACACTGAAGACAGCTGTTCTGGGGAAAAGAAAAACTATTTTAATGAAAATGTAAAATAGTAGACTTGTGAATCCCAAAAGCATTAATAAGAGACAGTTAGTAGGAAGGGTAGTAGGAAGGGAAAAAAGACAGCAAGTACAATGCATAAGCTAGCTACCCAGAGGCTGTGAGTGAGACGCATGGTTAAAGAGACTGGGAGTGCCAGAACAGAGGCCGCGAGCTAACCAGCACGGCCAGTGTGGTTGAGCAAGAAGCTGAAGGGAAAGGAATTACAGGGTGGTGAAAAGAACATCCAGACAGCAAGAGATTGCATCCTGATTCCCTGAGGTGGGAAGACACCTGCAGTGTCGAAGGGGCAAAGAGGAGGCTGGTAGCCAGCTGGAGAACAGAGATGGATCATTTGGCCTTGCTGGGCACTGAAAGGACTTTAGATTCTACTCTGAGAACATGGAAAAGAGCCGGCCGACTTCAAGTAGAGAAGAGTCTCGGTCTGGCTTGCATTTCAGAAAGGATCCTCGTGCCTCCTGAGAGGAGCATAGACTGTTGGGGAGGCAGTACCAATGACTGCCTTTATCCTGGAAGAGAAAGCCAATGAGAAGTTTCTGGAGACCACAAGAGGAAGCGCTCCCACCAGGATGACATCCACAGTGGCTTGTCTGAGCAAGGAGAGTAGAGCTGCTGTTATCTGAGACACAGAAGACCACGTGTTCCAGACTAGACAGAGAAAAACAGGCCTTTGAGCTTAGGCATATGAGTTTTAGGATGCTACTTGGAGGGAAAAATGCAGTGGTACCCACCTTTGCTGGCACATGGTAAAAACTATTCTTGAATGATTGAGGAGAATTGGAGTAGAGTCAAGAGAAGTTTTTTTTTCTTTTGGTTTTGGTTTTAAAGTAAAAATATCTAGTTTATTTTATTTATTTATTTATTTATTTATTTATTGGTTTTTTTGAGACAGGGTTTCTCTGTATAGCCTTGGCTGTCTTGGAACTCACTTTGTAGACCAGGCTGGCCTCAGAAATCCGCCTGCCTCCCGAGTCCTGGGATTAAAGGCGTGCGCCACCACGCCCGGCCTAGTTTTTTTTTTTTTTAATGATAGGAATAACTATACTAGAATTTAAAGCCCTATGATATATAAACTATTTTTGATATTTAATACTGCCACAGTGTTTCCATTCTTATCACTACTTTATTCATTTTGAAAAATAACTATTGGTTTTAAAGATAAAGTTAAAGATTTTAAAGAAAGATTCGTGAAAACGGTTTATTTGCTGATTGTATGAACATATTTCTTGATTTATATATGGAAGTATTTCCATAATTTTGACTTCTGAGGAAAAAAAAAGCCCAAGAATGCAGACATCACAGAGTGGCGAGGCGGGTATGTACTCCCCCATAATGCAAAGCTGCTTCTCACTAATGTCAGCACCAGATGAGGCACTGCAGGAGAAACGGAAAACCCGGCTTTGCTCCGCTCTGGAGATTAGCTGTGCTTCTAGACTGTTGGGTACCTATACCAGGGGAACCGAGTGGATTGTTTTACATATTTTGGGACTCATGCGAGTGACATTTAGAGTTCAATTCCTGCCCCTCCCCCAAGCTTGGACATTTTAAGTGCTGTGCTTGAAGGCAGTGGATGATGCATAGTCAGACACAACTGAAATAGAAGTCAAAAGGTAGTAAGGGCCAAGGCTGCCAAGAGGGCTCTGCAGGAGAGGAGCCTATCACTGAGCATGAGCCTGAGCCTGAGCCTGGGCCTGAGCTCCATGGCAGGAGATGAGCCTATTACTGAGCCTGAGCTCCCACTAAGTTGTCCTACACACACACACACACACACACACACACACACACACACACACGCTGTGCTACATGAGTCCCCAAAATAAATAAATGCTTTTTTTGTATTTTTGTTTGTTTGGGGGCTTTTCTTTGTTTGTTTTTTTTAAGACAAGGTTTTCCTGTATAACAGCCCTGGCTGTCCTGAAACCCACTCTGTAATAGACCAGGCTGGCCTCAAACTCACAGGGATCTGCCTGCCTACGCCTCCCAAGTGCTGGGATTAAAGGTGTGCATGGTCACACTTAACCATTGTTTTTTGTTTGTTTGTTTGTTTTTAACAAATGCTTTAAAATAATATAAAATACTGAATACTGGTTAACAAAATGAGGACAGTATAGCAAAATAAAAATTAAAACTTTTAAAATAATGTCATACAATAATTGTAAGACCTCCGAATAATTGTTAAGCATAATAACCCACCATGGTGGGGCACACCCTTAATTCCTGTAGTCAGGAAGCAGGGGCGGGTGGATCTCTAAGAATTTGAGGCCAGCCTGGTTTACATAGTGAATTCTAGGACAGTCAGAGCTATATAATAAAGAGATCCTGTTTCAGAAACCAAACCCAACCAACCAACTAACAAACACACAAATGAAATTGCCTAGCATAGTAAATATACACACATAGAGTGTTTTTCCCTTCCATGGTCCCTCGGAGGGAAAGTTTATTAGTTATTTTTAAAGAACCAATTAAGTAATATGTGTTAAGCATCCACACTGTTTTCAGGAGTATGCTTCAAGGAGAGATGCCTAAATATGTTGGCTTCGGCTCCCCCCACCCCCAGCCCCACCTCTTCCCTGCTGTGTACTAGTTTTGGTTTGGTTTAGTGTCCGCAGTGTTTAACTAGGGCTCTCTGTGCGACTCTGCCTTTGGAGCTAACCGTCAGAGCCTGGCGAGCTCACTAGCAGGCACACAGCTAGCTGTTATCCGGAGTCTGACGCTGGCTCACACATCCAGCAGCAGTGTGTGGAAAGGGTTCCTGGGCTCTCTGTTAGGAGGACCCAGCTTCTGTGGGTCCAGTGCCAGCAGGCATAGCTGTGAGACTGCTAGATGGACCTTGGTTGCCACGGTTACGTTAGGCTTAGAAGACAGCTATTCTTCAGTCCGTCTTGCCGTCCTCCATCTTACATTCTTTCTGCCCTCTCTCCCTTGGTGTTTCACAAGTGAGTACTATAAATGTCTTCTCCGTGGCTAAGCCTTCAACCATCATTTATGCTCAGCCTCTGTGCAGACACAAGTGGTCTGTTTAGTTTTAAGTCTTAGCTCTTTGCAAAGGAACAAGAGCAGGCCATTTCACCAGCTTCACTCTTTTTTTTAAAAAAAAATTATTATTATTACTACTACTACTACTACTACTACTACTATATTTTTACTTATTCACTTTACATCCTGCTTACTGCCCCCTCCCAGTCACTCCCTCCTATAATCTTTCCCCCACCTCCCTTCTCCTCTGAGTGAGTGAAGGCCCCTCTGGGTATCCCCTACCCTGGCACATGAAGTCTCTGTGAGGTTAGGTGCGTTCGCTCCCACTGAGGCCACACACAGCAGCCCAGCTAGAAGAACATATCCCATGTACGGGCGACATCTTTTGAGCTAGCCCCTGCTCCAATTGTTCAGGATCCATATGAGACCAAGCTGCACATCTGCTACATACATATGTGTGATGAGGTCTAGGTCCAGCCTGTGTATGCTATTTGGTGGGTGATTCAATCTCTGAGAGCCCCAAGAGACCAGGCTAGTTGACTCTGATGGCCTTCCTTTGGAGTTCCCCTTAGGGGTCACAATCCTATCTCCTCTTCCATAACAGTTCCCAAGCCCCATCCACAGTTTGGCTGTTGGTGTCTGCATCTGTCTGAGTCAGCTGGTGGGTAGAGCCTCTCAGAGAACACCCATGCTAAATTCCTGTCTGCAAGCATAAGAGAGTATCATTAATAGAGTCAGGGATTGGTGCTTGCCCATGGGATTTGTCTCAAGTTGGGCGGGTTGTTGGTTGGCTCACTCATAGATGGAGAAAACAAATCTTGCTTCACTCTTAACATGTTGTATTCAAAAGAGGAATTTTGTCAGTAATCAGAAAAATGTTTACAAATGATGAAACTTCACTCACTGATTTAGTTAAGGATGGTACTTGGTTACATAGCTGTGGTAACTGACATTTCTGTACCTGAATGAACCGAAACACATTCCAAGAGTTGCCAGAAAATATATTAACAGATGCTGGCGAGAAGAAGGTTTTAAATTTTTTAGCTATAGGAAAAGGTGATTTAACACACTTCTGGGGTTATTTTTATTTGAGATGTGGACCTGAATTAATTACAGCTGTGTTTGAGAGACAGCTTCACCGATGCTTCTAAACCGCTCAGCATGGGAATGTTTGACCAAATTTTAGCTTAGTTATACTACCATGGAAAATTTCAACCCTGCATCTGTCACAGGAAGAGACATCATAAGAGTTAAAGACAAACCTACGATACATTTGATAGCTAATTGCAGGAGAACCAGTCATCCGAATACTGGAATTTCCCAGCCATCCAGCACAGGCAGTAATGCATCCAACCACTCCTTGATGGCCCTGCCTCCACAGTTCTCTCAACAGAGGTAGCTGCCTAGTCTTCAACAGAACTACATTTTACATGAAGCTTTTATCAAATTCAAGATTGACGACATGCCTTGCATTTTTTATCATATGCTATAAAGAAATTATCATTAGTGTCTTCATAAGCCCTTGCAGTCACCAAAGTTCTATCTCTATGTGGGTATTTTATATCAAATTTTGGAGTGTTTTAGGATTATAGAACATTTTTATGCTGCATGGGAACATGACCTTACAACCCCATCTCCCTTGTTAATAATCAAGTTGATTGTTTCCAGGTAACATTGATTATAATAATAAAAAAAAAAGACCCTGACTGGTAAACTCTCTGCATGGGGAGAAGCTAAAACTGAATTATGGTGGAGAACTATTGCGCTGGGATTCTCATAGCACAGAATCTTGGAACCTGAATTTGGGAAAGAACTGCTCAGCAATGGCCAGGAAAAGTCTAAGGAAACAAGATCACAGAGCATTACACACAGCATCTAAAGTTTGATGGGCTTTTTCTGACCTTGCTTCCCCTGTCCATCCACTAATTGGATTGCACTAGATCCTTGCGAGAAGAGTCTCCATACAGTCTCTGAATCAGTGGAATACTTACTTTCCAGGCATGAGAATTTGCCTTCAATCCTCAGCACAAAAACTGGGCACGGTGTTGTGGGCTTGCCCTTTCATTGCTGGGGAAGCAGAGACAGGAATCCCTGGAGCTCACCGGGTAGCCAACATAGACTAATCAGTGAGACCCAGATCCTAGCTAGTAAAAGACCTTGTCTCACAAAACAAGACAGATGACACCTATGAATACTTGAGTTTGACCCCTGGCCTCCACATGTGTATACACACACATGCATGTGCATGCATGCATACTTTCATGCACACACACACACACACACACACACACACACATGAATACACACATTGACACATACACATATATTCACACACACTTTCACATACACACACTCACATATACATGCATAATACATGCACAATTTAGTAGATATATAAAAGGCATAAAGTTGAAAGGTGGCATATTTGGGGAAAATGTGGGGAGTAGATATGATCACATCTTACTAAGTTTTTAAAATCCTCAAAAAAAAATTTGATCTAGGAAGTCGGGGAGGACCAGTTGGAACTGTGAAGGAAGGGTGAATGTGGCTGCTGGCACACACCACTCTGCAGGGACAGAGGGAAGACATGAAGATTGACATTAGATGAGCAGCAGGGTCGGGAAAAAAAAATCTGTGGGCAAACTAGAAGAGGTTCTGCACGCTGCAGATAGAGAAGGGATAGCCGAGAGCCGAGAACACTTAAAGGGAAGTTAGCCGCAGCTTTTCTTTGTCAGTATGAAGGGAAGTGTAAGAGATGCTGAGGGTGGGAAAACGCCATGCTGATCTTCAAGTGTCTCCGTGAGAATGAACTCACTCAGATTCTGTGCATCTTTTCTTATTTCCATCTGGAGGCCAGCAGTTCACACATACCTTTATCAGCATGGTCTAGGAAGCTGTTGACCTGGGACCTTAGAACACATGAGGATTCAGAGTCTAGGTTTGACTTGTATTCCAGCTTCTTCATAAGTATGCAGTAAGCGTCCACGCTGTGTAGACTGAGCCTGAATATGAACTATGCCCACGAGCTCATGTCCTGATCACATGGTCTCCAGCTGGCAGTGGTATTTTAGGAAGTTTGGGAAAGTTGAGGAGGCAGGGTCTTGTTAAAGAAAGTAGGTCACCGAGGCGTGACTTCAGTGGTCATTCCTAGTTCCCAGTCAGTCCCCCACTCTCTCTGCTTCCTGCCTGCCATGAAGTGAACTGCCTCTGTCATATTGCCACCACTGTCATGTGTCTCTCTTCAGGCTGAGGGACCACTGACTAAAATTTCTGCGACAATCACAGACACACAGACAGACAGACAGACAGACAGACAGACACACACACACACACACACACACACACACAGAGAGAGAGAGAGAGAGAGAGAGAGAGAGAGAGAAAGAGAATTTTGAGCCAGCAGGAGAGATAATTCAGATGGTAAAGGCGCTTGCCCACCAAGACTGATGACCTGAGTTCAAACCACAGGATATGCATGACAGAAACACAGAATGACTCTTGCAGAATTTCCACATACACACAGAGACATGCCTTCCAAATAAATAACAAACAATTAACAAAATAATAATACATGCTTGTAAAACATTTGCATTTGTTTTGCCCTGTGGAAAGTTGAGGTGTGGAAAACAAACAAATTGAAGGCCTGACAATATTCCATAAAGAAGGAAAATTATAAATAAAATCCTCTAAGTAGCATTAGCAAATGGATCGATGTCATGGACCCCAACTGTCATCCTTGTCCGTAGGAAGCACACAAGGCAAGTTTTCCAGACATGTTTGAGACCATGACCACCTGCTTGTTCTTACTTGGTTTTGATGTCTGATGTAAATGAGACACATGAATTTGACTAAGTTTCGGAGGTGCAGGGATTTGAATAAGAATAGTCCCCAATAGGCTCATATATTTGAATGCTTAGTCACTAGGAAGTGACACTATTTGAAATGATTAGAAGGATTGGAAGGTTTAGCCTTGTTGGAGAAAGCATGTCACTGGGGGTGGGGCTTGGAGGATTAAAAGTCTATGCAGGCCCATATTCATATTCATTTCCCTCTCCTCTCTCTCCTTCCCCTTCTCTTGCCTCTTTCCTCTCTCTCCTTTCTCCCTCTCCTCTCTCTCTCTCTCTCTTTCTTCCTCTCCCTCCTCCTCTAGAGTGGATGTACTCTTTTTTTTTTTTTTTTTTTTTTGGTTTTTCGAGACAGGGTTTCTCTGTGTAGCCCTGGCTGTCCTAGAACTCACTCTGTAGACTAGGCTAGCCTTGAACTCAGAAATCCGCCTGCCTCTGCCTCGAGTGCTGGGATTAAAGGTGTGTGCCACCACGCCCGGCCAGTGGATGTACTCTTTTGTTGTTTCTTTGTTTGTTTGTTTTTAGAGACAGGGTTTCTCTGTGTAGCCCTGGCTGTCCTGGAACTCACTTTGTAGACCAGGCTGGCCTCGAACTCAGAAATCCATCTGCCTCTGCCTCCCAAGTGCTGGAATTAAAGGCGTGCGCCACCACCGCCTGCTCTAGCACCATGCCTGTCTACCACCATGGTCTCCACCATGACGATAATAAAATAGCCTCTGAAGCTCTATACAAGACCCCAATTAAATGCTTTTGATACACACACACACACACACACACACACACACACACACACCCCACACCACACCACACATATATGAGTTAGTTGCCTCGGTCATGGTGTCTCTTCATAGCAATAGAATAGTGGCTAAGACGAGGCAAGTTGAAGTTTCATATTATGTAGAGAATCCAAATATATGCTAGTATACTCAAATAAGAGCCATCAGTCTTAGCCACTGAGCCCCTACTCTGGCCTCTGTCTCACACACTTCTCGCATGTCCTTAAAACAGGAAAGATTTGGGCTTTGGCTTTTGTACTTAATCATTGTCTTGTGATCCTAAGGCTGTCACAGACTCTTTATAAATGTTACTCTCCTAAATTCCTGAACACATATTTGAAAAAGGTATTATATCATATTTCACATTTGTGTGATTTCATTGAAGTGACACATAGTTTGTTGCGATAGCTAAAATTTCAGGAAATAACTCTGTGCTTTAAATTCTTATAAAAATTTTTAAATTAGAGAACTTTTAAAGAATCCATCCTTATTTTTCCCTTTTAATTTATCCTGTTCTTGCACTTCTTGTTCTAGTTTTCTTCTGTTATGTGAAGCTGAAGAATGCCCTTGAGGGCAGATAAGAAGGGGTATCTTTAACTAAAAAGTTTCTGAAAATAATCTGTGATAAACTAGGCATATATTTGAGCTTAACTTGGATCTTAATTCTACTCTTTGTAATTCATGTTTTCTTTAACATTTCTCATAACCCCATCAATAGTTTAAGGGACTTTTGTACTGTTGATATTGAAAATAACCTCTAAAACAGTGGTTTTGAAAGTTCTCAACCTTCTGAATGCTGCAACCCTTTAATACAGTCTCTCATGTTGTAATGACCCCAACCATAAAATTATTTTTGGTGCTACTTCATACATGTAACTTAGCTACTGTTATGAATCGTAATGTAAATATCTGATATTCAGGATATCTGATAGCAACACTTGTTGAGAAGATCACTTGACCCACAAGTGATCATGGACCACAGGTTGAGAACCGTTACTCTAAAGAGTTAATAATTAACACAGGCATAATTCCAAGCGCCTCGCATAAAAGTCTATTAAGTTTAAAATGTCTGTAGTTGAGCTAGGCATAGTGGCACATACCTTTAATCCCAGAACTCAGGAGGCAGAGGCAGGCAAGATCTCTGTGAGTTCAAGGCCAGCCTGATTTACAGGACAGCCAGGGCTACATAGTAAGACCCTGTCTCAAGAAAAACAATGTCTAAAATGAAGATAGCAAGATGGCTCAGTGGGTAAAGATGCAGCTGAGCCTGAGGGTCTGGGATGAACCCCTAGAACTGACTCTCACAAATTGTCCCTCTAAATCCACACACCTGTAATATATATAAAATAAATGTAATAAAAATGTCTATAGTAGATTTGTATATTTGTTGAAAGATCGCTCAACTGTAATGATTGAACACATCACTGACACGGTAAAACATCTCTAAAGTCTCATCTGCTGGTTAAACCTTGCCTTTCTCTCTGAAGATTTTCCTTTAATTTGAAAGTTTGTTAGAATTTGGTTAAATTTTAAATGGTATTCACCTTTAATGCATTTCTCTTTTTACAACAAAAAGCACTCCCATTGCTTCCTCTTGTCCAGAGTGCTTCATCCATTTGTCGCAATTGGTATTCACCCACAGGGTCGTAAGTTATGAGAACATCAATAAAAACGACTACTACACAATTAGCAAAGACGCAGTTACCCACGTTTACAACGATGACATTGAATACATCGAGATTGAGCGATGGGAACAGGAGTACCTGTACCACAGAGAGCTCACGAAGATTCCCATCTTCTCTCTCTTCCGGAAGTGGAAGGCTTTCAGCGTGTGGCGGAAGAACGTGCGCTCCAAGAAAATCACTGGCTGTCGAAAAGCACTTCGAAAAAACCTGTTCATTGTTAATCCTGTATGTATTTCTTAATCGTGTTTTAAAAGCCTTCCAGGGAAGGAACATACGATGCGGGCACAGGCGTTGGTATAGAAGCACCTAACACAGAGCGTTTTTATCTTGGCACAGTACTCATAGTACTCACAGCCTTTGTCTGTCACAACATCTAGCAGTCCAGTAATCCATGGGGTTGCAAACTCTTAACTAGGGAAGCAAAAGGCAGATGTCTAAGAAGAGTGACACCAGTCTCCTTCAATTAGAGGCAGCCTAGAAATCTTAAATTGGTGATTCCTCCTGAGGGGAATGGCCTGGTAAACCCTTGCCCCATCTATGAAGAATTATGTTCAGGTGTTATACATGTAACCACCTCAGCAGTCTCTCTGTTTGATGTTGTTTGTTTGTTTGTTTGTTTGTTTGTTTTGACACTAGTCGCCTTCTAGGGTCAGTGGCCACTGTTTGCCTCTTTTTGAGAATAATCTGATAGCTTTTTATAAGCATGTCAGTTGTACAACAGAAGAGATTGAGAGAACTAAGATTAATATAAATGGATACAAATTAAAATTGATCACGCAAAGTAAGTGTGTAGGCCAGATCATCTAGGGCCATCCATCTCACAGAGCATGCTAAGCTATGCACGGATAGCCCATTCCTTCCCAGCACTAACCTCAGACTCCGCCTTTCTAACTTTATTATGGGCTTATTAGCCATTTGAACTCCTTCACTGTGAACAATGAATAGATAACATTTTTATCATTATGCAAAAATCTTCCTGAATTTGTCTTTCAAAAGACCTCTCCCAGTCCTCTTATCTTTTCTTATGCAACGAGGATTGTCACTTTGCCAGTGGTATACTGGGCACATAGTATCTCCTCTTAAACTTCTTCCCCGCATCTTAGGAAGTTCTCATCTTTCTAAGCAGGCATCTACTCACTGTCTATTATGTCTCCAATATCTATCAAATGCTAACCAACACACCACAAGCACTATCCATACAACTGACTGACGTTGACTGTTGATTCTTCTAGACTAGACTAAAAAAAGATGCGTGAAATTAACATTTTTAATTAAAGAGTTTTTTTAATTAAAAATTAACTTTTATTTTGTGTGTTGCAAAATTTGTCTGTATATTGTGTGTGTAAAGAGCCTGTGGAAGTCAGAAGAGAGTGTTGAATCCCTGGGGATGGAATTACATAGAGTGGTGAGCTGCCATTTGGACGCTGGGAATAGAACCTGGGTCCTCTGGAAGAACAGCAAGTGCTCTTAACCACTGACCCATCTCTCCAGGCCCCATTTTAAAATTTTTATTGCATTTTATTTCTTGAGTGTGTGTGTGTGTGTGTGTGTGTGTGTGTGTGTCCCATAAGGACAACTTACGGGAGCTAGTCTCTCCATCTGTCTACCTGGGGTGTCCCTAGGATTGAACTAAGGACCTCAGCCTTTGTTATAAATGTCTTTACTCACTGAGCCATTTGCTGGCCCTGATTTTTTTATTTTATAATTCTTTTATGAAAAATAGCCAACCTTGTAAGCACCTGTGCCTAGATTTTCCTCAACAACTTCGTTGATATATAATGCACGTGCTTGCTACATATTCACCCACCCATGGTACATAACTTAGTAATGTTTAATGTGCTCACAGGGTGGACTAACCATTGCCACAGTCATTATTGGCACATATCCACCACCCTAACAAGAAGCTCCATTGGCCAGGAATAGCCATTCTCCATTTCTCCACAGCTCCCCCGTTCCTCTCCCAACAGCTACTCTCTGTCTCTATAGCTCTGCCTATTCTGTGCACTTAAGGAATCATACAATATGACATACATTTTTCACTTAACATACTCTCTTAAAAATGCATCCATGTCGCAAAATGCCATTTACATTCACTGGCTAACCTATTTGATTTCTTTATTGATAGATATTTGAATTACTCCAGCCTTTTGGCAATTACAACTAATCCTTTTATAAATAAGTGCAATTACAAATAAATATCTGTGTATATTTTTCCTAAGCATATTATAAATTCTTTCAATATGTTTTTAAACATATTATAAATACTCGTGTATAAGGTTTTTTCTTCCTGGGCACATTATTGGGATGGAAGTTCTGGGTCATTGGTGACTCTGTTTATCCTTTTCCAACACATCTTGTTAACCACAATAAACTTACAGTAAAGTTTAGTTTTGTTCTATGTCATAGCCTCTTAGATGAATACGTGGTCTCTTCTATGATCATCATGATTGGACATTGTAGTCTTTTAGTAGCCATAAACTGAAGCTAATGGAATATAAGATGCACAGCTTTCTGCTTCTTGTTGTTGATCTTACTCCTTTAGTAGCTAAAGACACTCATGCTTCTCGAGGTGAAAGGGCAAACTAAATATGATACCCCAAGCAATTCTTCTACAAAACAAGTTTCCGAAGAGTTCTTGATGTGTGGTTTTGTACACATTATCCAAGTTAACACACACACATGCACACATCCACACATGTATGGAGGGGTTATAGAACCCCTTCATAAACAGTTTTTGTTTTGCACATATTCTTACACACCATAGGACTTTAAAAATTAAGTAATGATTAATTCTTCTTTACATTCAGTATCTACGACCCGCTCTTCTTAAAATCAATGAGATGTGCTATGTGCTGAGTTTTATGGGACTCTGTTACATCGAAAAATTCCACACCTACACCCTGCAGGAGTTCAAGGCTGCACAAATTGTGCGACTACAGGAGGTAACGGATGCTGTTTGTCAAGTTTCAGACTCCTTCCTTCTCAGGAGACTCTGCTGTGACTAATCATACATACCCATGAATGTTTAGGTGACAGAGCGCCTGGAAGTTTTCCGAAGCGCGGCAAAAGACGTAGTCCGGAAGTCGTGCCGCATTGCCTTACGCGTTGCAGGATTTATTCCTGATGACTGTGACGTTGAAACCCATGAGGGTATGGAGAGCTGAGAATGAGGAATAGCCTTCTAAAACACTCTCTTCTGTCTTCTCGTTTTCTTTAGAATTAAATAACTTTTCTCATTTGCTCCCAAGTCCTTCTTCTATGCATAGATTCTATATATTTGTTTTCTGGGGCTCTGAGTTGTCACAAATCAAAGGATTGTGTAGCTTTTGTGTTTTGTTTTTCTTTGAATGGATATTGAAAAATAAGTGTTTTACAAAAGATTTGTGCCTTATATTGTCCTTAGATTACTTTAAGGCCAACATTGCAAGTCTTGTCGATGGTCCGTTTGATTTACCCACTTATGGAGAATCTGAAAAAATGACCTACACAGAACAGGCCAGCAAAAGGCATCACTGCATGAGGCTCACATGGTGAGAGCATCTTCTTTCTTTCAGGATAAAGTAGGAAATCTATCCTTCTTAAGACATGGAAAACATCAGCCCTGCGCTGGAGAGATGGCTCAGTGGGTACCCCAAAAGCCTAATGACCAGAGTTTGATTTCTAGAACCCATGTAAAACAGAGCTTGTAATGCCCGCACTCCCATAAGAACACAAATTGTTGCTTTGGGGCTAATAGCTGCTGTCAAAGAACATTGAGATACATCACAAATGCCAGGTTACAGGGTGAGTCTCCCAAAGTACATGCAATTTAGCTCATACATGAAAAGATTTTATACTTTACCTACAGACCTAAGTCACATGCGTTATATGCATTAAGCTTTTCTTTAAAGTTTTTTGAAGAACTCATGTGGTCCTTTGACTAGAGGATGTGGGTGCATTATTCTTAATATCCATCTTGTTCATCAGATAGTCCATGGGAAAGTTCAAGCCACTAGTTAAATCACTGTCCTATAATTGAACATATTTATGCTTTCAGGAGAAGGAGGTCTAAGAACAATTCTAAACCATCTCATGTGTTAATATAATTTAACCAAATTTCCAGGGGACACCATGTTTTATTTTTGAAATCATTGTGTTAGTGTTGCTGTGAAGAATACATAGTAATCCAAAAAAAAAAAAACCAAGAGTGTTTGCCTTTTTCTCCAGCTTCATCCGTCTGAATGATTACCTAATTCAGAACACCCTGCACGTCTTAACAGTAAACACTGCCAGCTCTCTTCTGAGTTTCCTCTCGGATAAACTAAAGCGAACTCCCTCAGCAGACGTCATCCAGAAGTGGATTACTGAAGAGAAGCCGGAAGTCACTGAGAAAAAGGCAAATTTGCACAGAATCGAGTCTTCGGGTGTTTACCAAGCGAGGGGCATCTCTATGTCAGATTTTTTGGGGAGGCAGCTGGTATTTTCCATATTTTGGAAAAACAGAGAAGTTTCTGTTAAAATATTATATTAGTGTAAATGGCCATCTTGACACAACCTAAAATCATCCAGGAAAGGAGTTTTAATGAAGAATTATATAAGTAAAGCCAACCTTTGAGCCCCATCCATAGGGAATTATCTGGATTCTTATCTGATGAGAAAGACCCGTCCTGAATGTGGAAACCATCCTTTCCTGGCCAAGCCATAGAGAGAGTAAAAAAGCAAGCAGGGATGTGTTTGGCCTCTGTCCTTGGCTGTGGGTGTGATGTAGACAATGGCTTGCATTCCTAGCTTCACCTTCCCCCAGTGACAGACCTTAGCTTGGAGTTGTGAGCCCTGCCAACTCTCTCCGCCCCTGTGTTGCTCCCTGCCAGGGTATTTTATGTCAGCAACAGAAAGGAACATGGGCATATCTGTCTCAGGATTGGATGGTTGAATGTGTGGCTTCTATCAGGGATATAAACCCCGTTTCTATTTAAGATTGCTTTCCAAGTTTGCTCCAATGTCCAGTTTTACAAAGACAATTTTTTTCCCTCGTTCTGGTCAACCCTGCTCGCTCTGGTCTGCCCCGCTCGCTCCAGCCGGCCCCACTCACTCCGGCTGGCCCCATTTGGCCCCGCTCACTCTGGCTGCCCCCCCCATTCACCCCCGCTCGCTCTGGTCGGCCCGCTCACTCTGCTCACTCCGGCCGGCCCTGCTCGCTCCGGTCCGACTTGCTCAGTCCCTGCTCTCTCCAGTCCAAGGATTAATTTATTATTATTCATAAGGACACTATAGCTGACTTCAGACCCACCAAAGGAGGGCGTCAGATCTCATTACGGGTGGTTGTAAGCCACCATGTGGTTGCTGGGATTTGAACTCATCACCTTCGGAAGAGCAGTTTGGTGCTCTTACCTGCTGAGCCATCGCACCAGCCCAAGACAATGTTTTTACATTGCTGTATCATCTTCCAGTACTTTTCGTTTTCTTCTTCCTGTGGCATTATTCCCAGAAAGACCCGCACATGCCAAGGATCTAAACTCAGCCCATTGTGTGCACTCAAGTCCACTCATCTTTGTTGGCTTTCCTTTATAGCATCCTTCTAGATGCTTAAGGGTCTTTGTAACAATGCACATGTGGTCCTTCCAGGGGGCTCCACTGATGGAAAAGCAAGAAGAAGATGAATCTCTCATCCCCATGTTCCTCACAGAACTGATTCTGACAGTGCAATCACTACTCTTCGAGCCTTCTTTGGAAGACTTTCTGGTGTGTATTTCATTATCTTAATACCTGAAGATAAGCAACCTTTAAAATAGCGAAGGAAGATTTTTGGGTTCACCTGATTGGCAAGACTGCAGTTAGCACTGTCCCCTTGCCCGGGGACAGATCAGAAGCTTGGCAAGGCACTTGTCATGAAGATGCTTCAATGTGGTACAAACCTCACACTGACCAAAGCAGCACCCTGAGGGCCATCGAAGACACCACACTGTTCTAAACACCACTTCTGAAGTTTTTTCAAAATCATGTTTCATCTTAGAAAATTCTGTCTTTTGTTTATGTGTCCCTTTAACAATATTCCACAAATTTACCAATATAGAACAATAACCATGTTTCCTCCCTATCTTGTTTTGTGTGTACTGTATGCCTGCATACCTAATGTGCCATGAGCATGATATGTACTTGGATGAATTTCAAATTTTCAAGTTCTATTGTGTTCTCTGTCCACCTTTCTTTTCTCTCTCTCTCTCTCTCTTTTTCTTTCTCTCTTCTTTCTTTCTCTCTCTCTTCTTTCTCTCTTCTTTCTTTCTTTTTTCTTTCTTTCTTTCTTTCTTTCTTTCTTTCTTTCTTTCTTTCTTTCTCTTTAACATTATATTATATTCCTTCATATCACTGGTTACTTTGGAAACATCTTTTAGAAAGAGTATAGCATTTTACACACAGGTGCACACGCGCGCGCGCGCACACACACACACACACACCATAATTTGTTTGTCCAAGCCACCATTTTTTAATATTTTTGTCTTCTCTAATTATGTTAGCTATTATGAGTAATTCCACAGTGAATGTCATTGCACACAAATCTTTGTGTCTATGTCTAATTTTAATCTCAGCTTATACTTCTAGAATAGAAACTGTTTTCCAAATACCAATAAGCTTGTAAGAATCATTTAAAATTCCCTGACGTCTCCTTTGGCTTACCTTCTCTAATGCCCTCTAGGGTTTTATTCAGATTTCCAATCATCACAATGTGTCGCTTTGTTTTTCTTCCCTGAGATAAGATTTCTTCACATAGCCCTGACTGTCCTGGAACTAGCGCTGTAGACCAGGCTGGCCACGAACTCACAAAGATCTGCCTACCTTTGCCTCCTTAGTGCTGGGATTAAAGGCATGTGTTGCCACCCCCAACAATATGCCTCTTCTTCAATTAGAAAAATATTTGCTCTGAAAACAGAACTGTATCTTCTGATTTGGTGAGTTCTCAGAATTGCATGATCAACACACCTGCTGTGGTTGGTGTCATTCCTGCATTTGGTGTGTGTGTGTGTGTGTGTGTGTGTGTGTGTGTGTGTGTGTGCACTTGTGCATGTGTGCCTGGGTGTACGAGCATGCCTGTACACAGGTCCACATGTATGCGCACACACTGTACTTGCCGGAGAATGAGGAGACGGAGCAAAGGTGCAACATCTGCTGCATCTGGAGCTGCAGGCAGTTGTGAGCTGCCCAGCATGGGTGCCGCAGCCTCATCTCCAGCTCTCTGGACCTCTGAGGCATCTCTTCAGCCCAAGAATGAGTCATTCTTAATTATCAGGGAGTTCAGAAGTGTTGTACTTACCTTCTGTTTGTTTTCTCTTTGACAGGAAGGCATTTCCGGGGCAATTAATCACTTTGAAAACACGGTGTTGTCAGTTCCTAATCTGGTGCCTGACTCGTACTTTGATGCTTTCACCAGCCCTCGGATTAACAAGAAGGTCGAGGAGAAGACGTGCGGGCCCGGGCCCAGCCTGTCAGCCGTGTTTGAGGATGACAGGAACTTTCTCACCATCATCATGCAAATAAAGGTAGATTCGCTTTTACTAAAAACTGTTTATCTTTTCAACCTGTAAGAAATGGAGGCATGCACACTCTTACAGTCTTATCTTTGAATGTCCTATTTGTGGAAACTGTCAGGTACTTAATCTCTAAATAGTAAAAATCTGAGAAAAAAAATCTGTGGAAACTTTAAAAATTGTCCTTCGGGGGGCCAGTCAGTTGGCTCAGCAGGTAGGAACTGGCTGCCAACCCTGAGGACCTGAGTTTAATCCCAGAATCCACACAAGGGAAGGAGAGATGACTGACTCCTGCAAGCAAGCTGAGCTCTGACCTCCATCCGTGCATGGAGGCACCTGCCATCGTACAAAATACATAAATAAAAGTGCAAGAAAAACATTGAAAATATGCTGCAAAACCAAAGATAACCTTGAAAAAAATGTTTCTTGGGACACCATGTTGGGTACAAACAGAGCAGCACAAGGTCGTGCCAGCCATCATTCTGATTGAAGCCATCTTTTCTTAAGTGCTTCGTGTTTTTGTTTTGTTTTTCACTGTGTAATTATTTGAAGCCTACTAGAGATCAAATGTAACAGCTTCTGCTCACGACCCTTAAATGCTGATGCTGATTCGATATGCATTTATCTTGTGGTGGATGCAGGGGGATGTGGGGATGCAGGGGGATGTGGGGGATTCAGGTGAATGCAGGTGGATGTGGGGGGATGCAGGTGGATGTGGGGGGATGCAGGTAGATGTGGGGGAATGTGGGGGGAGTTGGGGGGTTGGAGGGATGTATATGTGAAACAGCATGAGCGAGCAGGTCAGAGGCCAAGTTGTAGGACTGGTCCTGGAGACTGAGCTCAGGTCATCAAGTGTGGCAGCCAGTGCTTTTCCTTCTGTCAGCATCTCCCCAACTCAGATGCTACCTAAAGTGTACTTAGAGAAGCTGAAAATATGATTCCACACAAAATTCATTAACCTAAATGTCTCAGTCTTAAAATAATTGTAGATTTATTTAGTTACTTACTCACTTTTGTTATTTTGTTTTGGTTTTGAGACAGGGTCTCTCTGTGTAGACCTGGCTGTCTAGAGCTTGCTATCTAGGCCAGGCTGGCCTGAAACTCCCTGAGATACTCCCGCCTCCGCCTCTGGAGTGCTGGGATTAGAGGCTTATACTACCAAACCCATCTTACATTGACTTATTTTATGTGCATGAGTTTTTACCTGGACGTATTGCCACATGTGTGTAGTGCCAGTGGAGGTCAGAATAAGTGTGGAACCTCATGGAATTGGATTTACAGTCAGCTGTGAGCATCACACGATGCTGAGAACCAAACCAGAGTCCTCCACAGGCACAACCTGTTCTCTTAACTGCTGAACCATCCATCTCTCCAGCCCCCAGATATCCCCGTTTTAAAACCAAAGCACATTTATAGACCGAGGCCTTGGCATGGGAAAGGAAAGGCCAGCACACGCTTGGTGGGGTCTGTTCTTCTCAGTCTCGGGTAATTGGGCTCCTGATGTGGAAGCAGGGCTGTGGCCTCCACCCTCGACTGCCTTCTCTCCTTGGCATCCAGGAGCCATTATGATGTCCAAACATAAAGTTTGCTGATTTGTCATCTATTATACATCCAGCCTTATGAAACTTAAACCTAGGAGGTTGAGTGAGTGCTTCCACCCTTCAGACTTCATACAAGCTCACAAACATGAGCATCGAGTTTGCATCCCCACAGCATCCATGATGGTCTGCACCTGAAA
Source organism: Mus minutoides (assembly GCA_902729485.2). Taxonomy (NCBI): domain Eukaryota; kingdom Metazoa; phylum Chordata; class Mammalia; order Rodentia; family Muridae; genus Mus; species Mus minutoides. Next base: position 43,721 of record CACVCL010019219.1, on the reverse strand, counting down.
CTTTAGCAGGGGTGTGTGTGGGGGTGGGGGTAGACAGGCAAAGCCCCAGAGCTTGCTGGCCAGTCTAACAGTCTAACCAGTTGATGAGCCCTGGGTTTAATAAGAGATCCTGTCTCAAAAAATTAGACAAAGAGCTACCGGAGAAGACACTGGACATTGGCCTCTATACACACACATGGCTACACACACATACACAGAGAGAGAGAGAGAGAGAGAGAGAGAGAGAGAGAGAGAGAAGGAGAGAGAGAGAGGGAGGGAGGGAAGGAGGGACAAATAAGAAGTAAGATTTAAAAATTTATACAAAGCATGGTAATAATAAAGTATAATTTTTCAATGAACTCATGAGAAGAAATAATCTTTATCTAGCCAACCCAGTCCCTTAAGGATTAAGGATATAGGAAATCAGATTGAATAGTTTTCTCCAGTGAAGTGACACTGGGTATATCAACTACTCCAGGGCAGACCTTGTGTTCAGGAGTAGTTAGTTGGCCAACACATTATGGAATCCACAGTGTTTTGTGTGTCACTTTTGGTTACAGTTTGGTGGCATTTTTGTTTTGGGTTTTGGTTTTGGTTGTTGTTGTTTTCTGTTTGGGTGTTATTTATTTTGTTTTCTGGTTTTGTGGGTTTTGTAGTATTATGTTTTTATCTGGTTTTTTTTTTAGAAAGAACTTAACGTTGGTTGGGTAGGGAGAGGAAGAGGATCTGGAAAGACTTGGGGGAGGGGAAGAATATGACTAAAATAAATAATTTAAGAAGAAAAGAAAGGAAAAGCAGGTTTAAACGTGCGAGTACCAGGGGATTTGTTAGCTGAAGAGAACTCTACTACAGAAGGGATTCCCATCACCTAAGGAGCTAATAAAACTGGTGCTTTGTGTTTCGTATCAATTTGCTTGTGAATGTATATAAGCCTAAAACAAAGACAGAAATTAGGAAGAGAGTAACACAATTGAGGTACATTTCTCTGAGATGGAAATAATCGGCTTATATAACAAAGAGAGGGGAGACAATGAGGTGGGAGGAGAATGTGGGCCATGGCAAGGGTGAAGTAATTAGTAAAGAAAATCAAATTATGAGACTAATTAACAGTGAAGTCAGACTGACTTCCATCCACCTGGGGGGGGGGGGAAGGATTGGGGCCTCATGTGTGCTGGGCGAGGGCTCTATCCTGGGCGGAGCTACTCCCCAGTCTTCTTTCTACTCTTTATTTTGAGATGGGGTCTTACTGAGTTACTGTGGTTGGCTCTTCCTTTAGCCCAGACAGGCCTTGAACTTGCGATCCTCTTGCTTCAGCCTCCCAAGCAGCTAGGATTACAGGCCTGTGTCAGTTGACCCAGTTTAAACAAAGGTTTTCAACTTGGCCTGCAAAGCCAGACAAACAAATACACGAGCAGAGGGAATGCAGTGATTCAGAAGGGCCAAGCTAAAGGGTTGCTCCAAGGTATAGAGGCTGAGACAAGCTTTAAGAAAGCAGAGCTTGGTGGCGCACGCCTTTAATCCCAGCACTCGGGAGGCAGAGGCAGGTGGATTCTGAGTTCGAGGCCAGCCTGGTCTACTAAGTGAGTTCCAGGACAGCCAGGACTATACAGAGAAACCCTGACTCAAAAAAAGAAAACAGAACTTGGGATGGGAAGACGGCTCAGTGGTAAGAGCACTAGCTGCTCTTCCAGAGGTCCTGAGTTCAATTCCCAGCAACTACATGGTGGCTCATAATCATCTATAATGAGATCTGGTGGTCTCTTCCAGCCTGCAGCCATACATGCAGACAGAATGCTGTGTACATAATAAAATAAATCTTGAAAGGAAGGAAGGAAGGAAGGAAGAACTTGCGGCCCTGTGAGCAGAGGATCCCCAAGAGCATCATCCGTTGGTGATTTGGGAGGACACCTTGCAGACTCGGCAAGCAGCTGTACTTAGGGTCGTGAAAGGATGTAGCTTGAGATCAGCAAAAGGCAACAGCACAAGCCTAGGGAACCAAGCAGGAGCCCCCAGAGCCCTCTCCCAGTAGAGACTCTTGATCCCTTCCACAGCTAGTGGCAAGGCCCACAGAAACTGTTTAGGAAGGGGGGCCGGGTAGCATCTCAACATCCAGGTTCCTACTGAGTCACACCACAAAGGCATGGACCAAACTGCAGGACTCCCCAGAGGGAAAGCAGATGTTCAGCATAAACCACATGTTTTCCTGAATTATTCAGACATGAGCCTCACTTTCCAGATAAATGATGATGGAGCCCTTTCTGAAACCCAGGTTTTTTGATATTGAACAACTGTCTTTGCAGGCAGACCTTGCTGAAGATAGCAGTTTCCTACCTACTATGTTAACCTCCATGCTAGACAGAAGAGTGTTTAGTCAATAAGCACTAATGCATCAAAAATAGTGAAGTATTTTAAAACCCACAGTTTGTGATGAAATATAAATGTATGTGGACCAAATATGTCAGGAGACACTTTCATAAGACAAAGAAGCAGGCTAAATCAGAAATGGAACATAATAAAAATAATATAAATAAAATACTTTAACATACCATTATCATCATAAGGAAGACCAAATAGAAAAGAAGTAAGAACAGAGAAGGCCTAGCCAACACCATTAGAATAAAAAGAACTAATCATTAGAATAAAGAAACAAACAAACAAGTAAAAGCCCTTAGAAGCTCTGAGATTACTGTGTAGATGTTGGTTAAGGTGAATTTGAATAATTAGGGAAAGCCTGTTTACCATACCTAGCCACACAGAAACCTCGCCATAGAGGAAGTTATCCCTTCTGAGAAGCACTGGGCCCTGTGGTTTGACAGGGGAATTTTATCAGCTCTCCAAAGACCACTATACTCTCATTCCCTCCCGTGCTCCTCCCTTAAGATTGTCTCCTGCCCTTTCATGGTTCCTTTTTAGTTTAGGACCACTCCACATGCATCATACATATGCACACATATGAAGTTAAATCTAGATTCTGCAAGGGAGAGAAACAAATGGTCTACTTGTCTTGCTGAGCCTGGCTTATACATGGGGTCTGGAGGTACCTGTGATATGACAGCAGCAGGAGGGACTATTGAGGAAGGAAGGGGATTAGGAAAGATCAGTATGTGTGTGTGGGGTGACTAGACTGGAGGATAATGGTGCATATGTATAACACGTAATAAAACTCATCACTTTGTATGATAACATAAAAACATCAATTAAAACAATTTCCAAGGACCATGTCTTTACAATATTTTGCAAGTTGACCTAGCATCTTAGAAATGCTTAAAAGAAAACGGCCTCCACTAAGAATAACAAAAGAAGGTAATATAAACAATAATAACTGAATAGAAAAATATTTAAACTATTTACAGTGGAAAATATGTAAACATGGAAATTTTGAAAATTTTGTGTTTGACACAATCTATAATTAAATGAGTATTCTTAGATGGGATGTCTCAGTGTAATAAAGATATCCTTAGCCCCAAAGAGTTAGACAATCTGGTAAGTTAATATATATTATATATAAAATACATATTTTATATGTATATACACACATATATGTGTATATATATATACACACATATACTTAAAAAGAAAAGTTCTTTGAAAGATAATATACTTACTTACTATTACATATAAATATTATTCTACAACTAAAAGTGACTGGAACTGTCTCATGAATAGATATCAGATTAGTAGACTAAAATAAGAAGTCATCAAATAAACTCTAATATGCAGAGATTTATTAAATGCAAACTACAGTAGCAGAAGTCACTAAACACATACAGACTGTTCAATAGATGTAGCCGAGAGCAAAGGCTAGCCATGTGAACCGTGGGCCTGTATCCTACATTGTACACACTCACACATGAATCAGCTGAAACATAAAACATGGAAGTACTGGGGGCCGTTTACAAAGATGACAGGGGCTGTGGGGCCAAAGTAAATGATATACACGTATGAAAAATCATAACAAAGCCATCATTTTGCACTCTGAACATATATAGTAAATCTCATTAGGCAAAAATGAGTTCAAGAGATCTTGTATGCTTCAGAGTGGCTGGAGTTAATATTAATACATCATTCAGTTGAAAACTGCTAATAGTAGTTTTTAAGTGTTCTTACAAAAACTAGAGGAAATTTGCATTTATTAGTCCAATTTAACAAATAAATATGCAACACATACACATATCAAAACACACCTCATACCACAAATATGTTTAATTTTATATAAATTTAAAAGCAAACTAGTCTTTAATACACACAAAAGAAATGTATTAATCAGGTATATAGAAGTAAAATAATATGTAAATAGAACAAAAAATGACTCAGGGGCTGGAGAGATGGATTAGCAGTTAAGAGCACTGGCTCTTTTTCTAAAGGACCGGGGTTCAATTCCCAGCACCCACATGGCACAACTGTCTATAACTCTAGTTCCAGGGCATCTGACATACCATACAGACATGTACGCAGTCAAAACACCAATACACATAAAATAATAAATAAATAATTTTTTAAAAAAGTGATTCAGACTCTATAATGCTCATAGGAAAGATCATTTAACTATGTTTCTCAATGCAGATACACTTGGGGCTGGAGAGATGGTTCAGGGGTAAGAGCATAGCCGATCAGAGTTTACACCCATCTAAGGTGACTCACCTGAAACTCTAGCTCCAGAGGAACTTACACCCCCTTCTGGCCTCTGAAGACACCCACAAATACACTCACAGGCACACAATTAAAAATAAATACTTAAAAACCCAGACTTCCCGATGGAACAAATTGTTAAACTTGACCGCATACAGTGTTAATGGCAAGGTCAGAATTCTCGCCAAGTAAAAGTATATTTACAAACTGGGAGAACGTATTTATATCATCCAGCCTGGCCTCTTAAGGCAGGAAGAAACTTTGCTCTGGGTGACAGGACTACAGGTAGGGGGGAAAATGGCCAAAGCATAAGGCAGAAATTCTACCGATAACTATTGACCAAACAGAGATATACTACATCACCCATCAGCTAAGTGAAAAGTCAAAGAAAACTGAATTAGCATCTTTCAACTAACATGTTTGTGAAATTAAAAAGTGTGCCAAAACCTTCCATGAGCTAACCTGTGGGGAATCAGACACCCTGCACCACAGCGACCATGAAGAGAATAAAGGAGAACTTGCATTGTATGAGGGAAAGAATAACTGAGCGTGCATTTGCTTTTTGGTTTAACAATTCCACCTCTAGAGACACACCTGAAAACACAGGATCAGAGATAGAAAAGAACATACATGTGAGGTTACTTTCAGCATCTTGCTTCCGATTGCGGAAACATCAGAAACTATCAAAATACCCATCCACAGGAGAACGATTCAACAGGCTTTGTGCATCCGCACAGAAGAAAGATCCGTAGCCAACCCAAGATTCAGGAAGACAGTGGTTAACTGTATGGAGCGACTTCCAAGATGAACTGTTAAGTGAGCAAGCCAAGAGACGGTTTTCTGTCATCTGTCCTTTTTGTGTCAGAAAAGCGGGGCGGGGCAGAGAGGCCTGTAAACCAGAAGCCAAGGAAAACAGCTCTGCATCGGAGAGCGTTCGGGAAGGGTGAGAGCGGTGGGCATGCAACGCAAACAGTAAGGAGAGTAATCCTTCTGAGTGTAGGTTTAATATAGTTCTAAACAAGAGTGGAGAGGGAATAAAGTACAAACAAAAACACATGTGAATCAAGTTAGTTGAGCAGCATAACCACACTGAAGAATGGGAAGATGGGATGAAAGCAAGTATATCATCATCACCACCACCACCACCATCACCCTCATCACCATCATCATCATCATCATCATCATTATTAATGAAAGGATTAAAACTCAGGGCCTCACATAAACTTGAACACAGTCGTTAGGACTTTGGCCACATAACCTTATGCTAACTGCTAAGCTTGCTCTTGTCTGTGGAACCAGGGTATCTGCAATCCCAGAGCATTTTCTGTGTGTTCCACAGTTGAACAAATAAATAAAACCGTATTGTGGGCAGTGCACTGGTTAGACTGCTATTGCTGTAATGAAAATACCGATACAAAAAGAAACCTGGGGAGGAAAGGGTTACTTCAGCTTACAGCTGAGTTGTTAAGTCTGGGCAGGAACTAACATAGGGACCTTGAAGAAAGGCTGTTTTCTAGCTTGCTCCCCAGGGCTTACTCCACAATCTTTGTTATACAAACCAGGGATGGCTCCACACCTAGTGGGCTGGGCCCTCCCACACCAATCATTAATCAAGAAAATGCCCTATACACTTGCATACAGGCTATCTAAGGTGGGTAATCCCTCAGTTAAGGGTCCCTCTTCCTGGATCACTCTAGCTCATAGCAAATTGACAACAAAACAAAACAAACCCAAAACCCTAACCAGCACAGGAATGAAGAAATTATATTATCTTCAAAGAATTAAGAAGTGGGGAAAGACAGACCACTTTCTGAACTGAATGGTTTTTGCATTGAGATTAGAGTCTGAACTCATGGTTTTTATTGGCTGGTAGAAAAATAGAGAACTGAGATCTACATATGCGTGCAGTATGGTGTGCTATGTGTGTGTGTGTGTGTGTGTGTGTGTGTGTGTGTGTGTGTGTTTTAGATTAAATTCTACTTAAGAAAAATTCCCTTGAGAGCTAGAAAGATGGCTCCAAAGTTAACCACACACACTGATCCTGCAGAGGGTACAAGCTTCATTTCCAGCACACACACAGGCAGCTCACATCTCGAAGTCCTGCTCTTCATAGGGAACTTGAAGACCTCTGGCCACCATGGGCACCTTCGCTCATGTGCATGTACTCACACACATTCACACACACACACACACACACACACACACACACACGTAACTAGGAATATTAGGGAAAAAAATCAGTCTTGCTCATCTGTCTACCACTTAGGAAACAATTCAGGCAGCGTTCGACTCTGCACGCTTGTACGCAGCGACATTTGAAAAGTTTCAGTTATTCTTCAAGGAAAACGAGAGTCTGGATCTGGAGGCCCTGAAGCAGGAGGAGCCAGGTGAGTCTGATCTCGCTAAGCACATGTGACCAAGATAACAAGGTCTGCCATCTTCTGGGTTTCTGTTTGACGGTGCTCAGTGACACAGAGTGTCGACCTGAAACAGTTGAGCAAAGGCAGGACTTTGTGCACGTCTGGTATTTCCCGTGGAGTCCCTCATTTCTTTTCCTATGCATCCACATCCCCGTATCTGGTAAAGTGCGGGGCGGTTCCTCAGTCATGCGTGGCCTGTCTGTTGAAGTTGCCACAAGTACCAGGGCTCTAAGACCTGTGTGCCTTATGAAGAGTTGAAAAGGATGTGGGATTCTACCATTCCTGCCAGGCAAGGCTTACAGAAGCCCTCTGTCTCAGAAATTCAAGATACATTTTTCTTCCTATACCACCCTGAGACCTGGTGAAGATGATCAACAACTTTTAGTGTTGAATTCAGGCCCGGGGACAAAACATTCCATTGGAATCCTTATTCTTGGGTGTGACAGGAGTTAGTCTTTCACAGGATGTCTTTTCCAGAGCATGAGGCAAGCGCATGACACTTTTAACCTTATGAACTGACTTTATGGCATTTTATTTTTTTTAAAAAATCTGATTTTTATTTTATAAAATATGGTTTTTGAACACAAAGTAGATCTATTCCAAATAACCAGCTTAATAATTCATATTGTCCAACTCACAGGGGTTAAATGAAGGGCCTGGTGTATACACTGAGATACATTGGCAGCCTATGGCTTTCTTCTTTTATGATTTATCTGGGATCTTGTGAAAGAGCAGGCATTGTACCTCCTCCTCTTCTTCTTCTTCTTCCTCCTTCTCCACTTCCTCCTCCTCCTCTTCTTCCTCCTCCTCTTCTTCTTCCTCCCCCTCCTCCTCTTTTTCCTCCTCCTCTTTTTCCTCTTTCTTCTTTTTCTCCTCCTTCTCCTCCTCCTCCCGGGCCCCCTCAACTGTAACAATATTTACTGATGGGCCCAGGACCTCCAGTGAGGCTCTGGTGAGGAGGGGCAAAGGATGAAGTAGGGCCTGTTGAACACTTTATAATGGAACTGCTTGCAGACTAGAGGAGAGCAAGGCCTCAAGCATGCAGCCACACCCCATCTCCCGCAGATAGAGGTAGAAAACAGGCAGTCGACCTGCTTCTCACACGCCTTAACTTTCAATATTCTGAACAAGACTCCTTTTTTTTAACCAATACTAGATTGCCAAAGATGCCAAATGTGGCCCTACTTTAGAAAACAAAACAATTAGTCATTTCTCTCTGGATAATTTCATTCCACTTTCATGTCATAGACATATATATGACCTTATGTAACTATACAAAATCTACAAACCACATAATGCACATGATATTGGCCTTTCAGAGGCTGGCTTGATTTGCTTTCTTGCAAATGACATAACTTCATTCTTTACAGCTGGAAAAAAAAACCCATTGTGTATATAAATGACATTTTCTTTACCCATTTCCACTGCCAAGCATCGAGATTGTTTCTGTAACTTAGCTGTTGTGAGTGGAACAGAGCTACACTAATGTTGATGTGTAGTGTCCCTGTGATATGTTGCCCTGAGTCCTTTAGCTTTACACCCAGGAGAGATAGAGCTCTATTTATAATCTCAATAATTAAGTATGATATATAAAATATAGCATAAGTTATATACGGTAGATGTATATGACTCTGTGTTGGCTGCCCTTTGGCTGGGTTGGTTTACATCCCCCCCACCCCCAGCAGAGAAGAAGCTCTCATTCCCCCACCCCCTTGCCTGCTTCACATCTTAATGACTACCCTTCAGGCTGTGGTGGTTTTTAATCTACTGTAGGCTGTTGCTTTACAATCTAATGTGAAAGATAATATCACTTCTGTATCGTCTTTTCTGCAGATGTCCAATTCTTCAGTTCCCAGCTGGAAAAATATCATAAACAGCACAAGGACTCGGTAGCCCTGAGACCCACCCGAAACGTAGGCCTGCTGCTTATCGACACCAAGCAACTGAAGGAGAAGCTGATCCCATCACCACTGCGGTGCTTGGAAGTAAGTGTGAGATAGCAAAAGAGTAACTTATGTGTGTCTGTGTGTACATGTGTGTGCACACGCACACACACATATGCAAATAAAGGATCACCAGTATTGTGGTAATTTACAATGCACAAAGATCAATATTTTCCTTTTTAATGTATGGAATATTTGCAGATACCATAATTAAAATGATAAGAGTAAGTACCTTGGGAGGCAGAAGCAGGCAGATTTCTAAGTTCGAGGCCAGTCTGGTCTACAGAGTGAGCTCCAGGACAGCCAGGACTACACAGAGAAACCCTGTCTCAAAAAACAAAACAAATAAACAAACAAAAAATAAGAGTAGGTACCATGCATGTCTCTTTGACTGTAACATCCGCAGTGGACTGAATGCTTTCTTCTGACCCCTAAGGGTACCAGCCACACACATGGTGCACATATGCACATGCAGGCAGAGCACCAATACACATCCTCTGTTGTAAAAAGATATAATTGGGACAAATACAAATTAATGTCATTTTCTTTAAAGCACAACCAACATGCCAAGTGAAAGAAAACAAAACTCAAACTTAAGTGATTGGGAAACTTCTACATTCGTAAGTGTCCAGACATTGAGTGACTACTCAGGGTCCCTGGGACGTGTCTAGGCACTCGGTTTCTTTTATCCTTTCTAAGCTCCCGACGTGCCACCATGCCAAAATGAGCATTGCTTCATGTTTATGAAATGGTGGTTGAACGTTTCCCCAGGCTAGGTATTTCTTTAGCTCTATAAAATGAGAAAGAAGAGATTAAGGTTTTAAGCACACATCTCCCTCAGCCCATAAATAAATAAATAAATAAATAAATAGATAGATAGACAGATAGATAATTAAATAATTAAATAGATAGATAGATAGATAGATAGATAGATAGATAGATAGATAAATCACAGTCAAAGGCCCACCCTAATCCAGTTACTTTGTTGAAAAGAAACCTTGTTCGTATTCACCCTGGAATCAGTCAAACTTTATCTTTCTTCCTGGCGAGGAGATCAGTTTCTTCCTAACCACATGGTTGCTTTCCAGTAGAAAAAGAGTGGACCTGGGCCTGAAGTTGAGGGGTCAGCCTAGTGTCCACTGTGTAAGAGGAGTAGAAGACATTCCTGAAAGGTGTCAGAGCACTGAGCACTGCCCCATAAGCTGTGTGCTTTGAGTGACTGTCAAAACCTAGCCTTGCATTTGTTGCCTCTGGTAAGTACTTACTTAGTGAGAGATTGTCTTCACAAACTGCTGATTCCCATTCTCCTGATTCAACACCTGTCAACTTAAGCTACTATTATAAAGCAGAAATACCCAATTACTTATTATTTTTATCTTTGTTTCTATGTCTTAGGTGCTAAATTCCATGCTTCCCTGTTTGAGCAAGAAAAAGGTGGATGCTATCATCTCAGAGGCACAAGATGCAGAATATAAACTCGAGTTCATGCCAACTACTACCATAGAATATGTCAACAGCTTAGTTTTCCTTGATGAAATTCAGGAGCGGGTAAGTTGGTTGTTCCCTGGGAATTCAGTGTCTCAAGTAAAAATAAGAGCAGACCTTGGGCGCGAACTCCGCAGCCAGCCCCACAACACCCAGAGGCAGCTCCACTCCCAGCTGCTAGAATGCGCCCAGGATCCCAGGAGCTCAGACACACACTCAGGATCTTGGGATAGCAGGATCCCAGAGTCACAGGCTCACAGAGACAGCTTGGCTCGGAGGAGTTCTGACATAGCCAGGATCACAGGAAGAACAGGCTCCAGACATAGGCAGGGTAGATAGCACTAGAGATAACCGGATGGCAGGAGGCAAGCGTAAGAACATAAACAACAGAAATCAAGGTTACTTGGCATCATCAGAACCCAATTCTCCCACCATAGCCAGTCCTGATTACCACAACACACCAGAAAAGCAAGATTCAGATCTAAAACCACTTCTCATGATGATAGAGGACATTAAGAAGGACATAAATAACTCCCTTAAAGAAATACAGGAAAATACAGGTAAACAGCTAGAAGCCTTTAAAGAGGAAACACAAAAATCCCTTAAAGAGTTACAGGAAAACACAATCAAACAGGCAAAGGAAAGGAACAAAACCATCCAGGATCTAAAAATAGAACTAGAAATAATAAAAATCACAAAGGGAGACAACCTTGGAGTTAGAAAATCTAGGAAAGAGATCAGGAGTCATAGATGCAAGCATCACCAACAAAATACAAGAGATAGAAGAGAGAATCTCAGGTGCAGAAGATACCATAGAAAACATTGACACAGCAGTCAAAGAAAACTCAAAAAGCTCCTAACCCAAAACATCCAGGAAATCCAGGACTAAATGAGAAGACCAAACCTAAGGATAATAGGTATAGAGGAGAGTGAAGATTCCCAACTTAAGGGGCCAGTAAATATCTTCAACAAAATTATAGAAGAAAACTTCCCTAACCTAAAGAAAGAGATGCCCATGAACATACAAGAAGCCTAGAGCCAGGCGTGGTGGCGCATGCCTTTAATCCCAGCACTCGGGAGGCAGAGGCAGGCGGATTTCTGAGTTCAAGGCCAGCCTGGTCTACAAAGTGAGTTCCAGGACAGCCAGGGCTACACAGAGAAACTGTCTCGAAAAACCAAAAAAAAAAAAAAAAAAAAAAAAGAAGCCTACAGAACTCCAAATAGACTGGACCAGAAAATAAATTCTTCCTGTCATATAATAATCAAAACACCAAATGCACAAAACAAAGAAAAATTTTAAAACTAGTAAGGGAAAAAGGTCAAGTAACATAGGCATACTTATAAGAATTATACCAGACTTCTCACCAGAGACTATGAAAGCTAGAGAGGATCCTGGACAGATGTCATATAGACCCTAAGAGAACACAAATGCCAGCCCAGGCTACTATACCCAGCAAAACTCTCAATCACCATAGACAGAGAAAACAAGATATTCCATGACAAAACCAAATTTATACAATATCTTTCTACAAATCCAGCCCTACAGAGGATAATAGATGGAAAACACCAACACAAGGAGTAAAACTATACCCTAGAATAAGCAAGAAAGTAATCTTTCAACAAACACACACAAACATAATTCACCTCTAACAAGAAAATTAACAGAAAGTAACAATCACTTTCCTTAATATCTCTTAATGTGAAAATTAATAATACCAACATATCCTAATCTATTGAAATTCAAAAATATGAGGAATTAGAAATTTCTTAGCTGTCATCTCGTGGTCTCTTTAATTTGCTAATGGGAGAAATAGTCCAATATTGTACAATCCATATACACTTTCTGCTTGTTTGTACATGATTGGGTCTTGCTGTGTGCCACATAATGGTCTTGAAATCATACTTCTCCTATCTCAGCTTCTCTATTAGTAAGATTGTTTATTGGAAGATTTTACACTATACTATGGTTTTCAGAACTACTTACATATTTCAAAATTATTTACACAGCCAAAAGAAATGTAAGCAATTAATTTGGAAGGTGGCTTGTAAGAAAACAGAAAAGAGTGAGACTGAAGGCTTTGCTTGATATTTATAATTATTGTATCAATTTTGAAGAAGAGACTTTATAAGTTACTTTTATTCTGAGATGAATGCTTTTCAAAATCATCACAGCCATTGAACCAGAATCTTACCCTCACCTAACATCTGTGCCACCCACAGGGCATCATCCCCCATGCCTAAAAACCATGCATAGACCATCTTAATACACACACCATTTCTTAAATGAATGTAGCCTGTTCCCTGCAGGCTGAGAATGACAACAATCACTCAAGTCAAATAGCTTTGACCATAGCAGGAAATCTGTATCCAAAAATTGTGCCTACAACTCATTCCTTGGCGCAGCAGAACTGTCAACTCTTAGCTTATCTACTGTGGAGGTAAAATCCTTTAGTGATGTGAGGGACATTCAAGTACAGCCTTATTACAATGAACTCCAAAATCCAAAAACTGTTCTTATTTTGTGTTTGTACCACAGTAAAAGCCAAGATTTTAAGTGCTACTAAAAACAAAACAAAACAAACAAAAAGACTTTTATTTATGTTCATTAAAAAGCTAATAGTGATAATATTATTTTAAAATATTCAGTTAATATATTTTGAGTTATTTAAAATTTATATTGAGAAAAACATATGTATTTTAAGTATTGCTATAGACAAAGATCTACATAAGACTGCTAAATTGATGTTCTATATCCAACAAGTTTTATAATACTCATTTTTATTGTTACAATATTTAATAAATTTTAAAGAATGAGATAAAAATGAAAGGTATTGCAGGTTTTATAGGAGGGGCTCTCCAGAATGAGTTGAGGTACAGAATGTGATGTAAGTGTATTTACTCAAAATATGTTTTTAAATGTTAACTAATTCAGATAAATTGAAATTATGTATCTTTTCTCATCATAATGCAATAAAACTTAAATCAAAAAAAAAAGAAGAAAGAAAGAAAAGAAAAAATAAGAGACAGAGAGTCAGGAAACTGTGACCTAAATATCATAAACGTTTTCAGGCATGGGGAATGATGCCCTGTATTTCTAACAGCTACTAAGCTTAACCAAGTTCTAACTACTCAGCAGGCATCGCATCAGATTTTTACATATCTTACATTTCAGTTCTCACAGATACTATAGCTGAGGAAACAAACTAAAATGGGCAGTTAGCCAAGATCAGAACTTGCGTGGAGTAAAGCCAGCGCCTGAATCTCAGTGTCTTTCACCACAAAGCCCCTCTTCTCAAGCACAGGGTAGTTCTGCTTTGCAGTGCTGCTTTGCAGTGGCAACATGGGTGTAGGTCTTCATGGACATTGAAATCCTTTATGCCTACGTCTACATACCAGCTCAGGATTTTCTGTTGAAAGTGGAAAAAAGCAACCCAAACCAGCTTAGGCAGAGACCTCCCCTATTCCTGTATGTGTCTCTCTTGCTTTCTCTTCCCCCTGGATACTTGATTCCCCCTCTGTCTCGTCCCTGTGACAGCAATATAATATTTGGGTCCAATAATTAATTTTCCCTAAACTCATTGCTCTCAGGTTGTCTTTGAAGTAGATATAAATCACTTTCTAAAATACCAGAATTTGAAAAAGTGTCACAGCGTAAAAAGTTGATTATGTGTTATTGACAGAGCTAACAATAAAACCTCCTTCATGCTCCTACAAAAGAGCAACCTTGCCGGGCAGTGGTGGCGCACGCCTTTAATCCCAGCACTTGGGAGGCAGAGGCAGGCGGATTTCTGAGTTCGAGGCCAGTCTGGTCTACAGAGTGAGTTCCAGGACAACCAGGGCAACACAGAGAAACCCTGTCTCAAAAAAAAAACCAAAACCAAAACCAAAACCAAAACCAAAACCAAAAACAAACAACAAAAAAAGCAACCTTGTTTATTTCAGGAGCAACCCCTTACCGAAGAGGCCAATAATTGTGGTTTTTAGTCAGACTTACTGCATCCCTGATGACTAAAGTTGTCAAAATGTATCATTATGTATGCATTATTGTGTTTGCACAAAGAGCCAAACCTTACATGACCTACTCTAGGGCAAAATGGAGTCCCCCTTTAAGGATTCAGGGCCGTTTCATGGAAACTCCCCTCTTCCATCACGAGTGTAAGAATCTTCACATGAACAGGGCAGGAGAGTTATAGTCCTCTCTGCTTCTCTTTGGGGGGTCATTTCACTTCTCTGTCTTCAACAGCTGCTGCTTCATCAAGTAGTAGCCAACATGGACATCAGGAGCTGCCCCCACCCCCAGTTGTACCCCCGTCCTGTAGGAAGCCGCACCTGGGCCTCCCCAGCGAACGCCTCCGAGAAGTCCCGGGCTCCGAGAGGCTCCACCTCCAGGGATCCCCGAGCCCCGACCGAGCCGCCGCCCGAGCCCCGCCGACCGAGGCAGTGAGAGCTGCTGCCCGAGCCCCGACCGAGGCCACCGGGATCTTCTCAGTCAGCTTTATTCAGGAGCACCTTGCTTGTAGATTCCCGGGACTCTGGACAGCAGCAGAGCTGCTGCTTTTATACACTCCCAGGGAAGGGGGAGGGGTATCATAGTGGTTGCTGATTGGTGCACCAAGCCATACCTCATTTGCATGTGGCCCATTCATTGGTGCCACAAGCCACAGCCCTTAGCATATTTTCCCTGCATTGGTACTACAAGCAGTGCCTCATTAGCATATTTTCCCTTCGGGAGGGGCTACTGCCTGAGGGGGGGCCTGAGGAGAGAGCTGCGCATGCGCACTAGGCTCTCCTCCCTGGCAGCCTGCCGGGCCCGTGCCATCTTGTAATGGGGCGGAGCCGCAGGCCTTCCCGGAGCTGGACGGCCTTCCCAGAGCTCGGGCGGCTTCGCCGGTCAGGGCTCGGGGCGGCTTCACCGAGGTCGGGGCTCGTGCAGCAGCTCTGTCGGGGCTCAGAGATCCCTGGAGGCGGAGCCTCTCGGAGCCCGGGACTTCTCGGAGGCGTTCTCTGGGGAGGCCCAGGTGCGGCTTCCTACACCGTCCCAGGGCAGGTGTAAGTCTAGCCAGCCCTCAAAAGAGATATAACTGATTTTTATGCAGAGAGAATTAATTATGTCTATTTATAACTAGCTTCATGTGCTAGATACTTTGCTGAAAGCTGCCCAAACTCACATGAGTAACTTAGAAAATGGGGCTGGAGAGATGGCTCAGAAGTCAAGAGGAAACTGTGCTCTTCCAGAGAACCCGAGTTCCTATTATATCAAGCAGTTCACAACTGCCTGTAACTCTAGCCCCAGAAGATCTTCTGGCCTCTTCAGGTACACACACACACACACACACACACACACACACACACACACCAAATAATAAATTGTTACTAAAAGAAAGTGTAAGTTTGAGATTTTCTGCAAGCTATGGGAAGATAAAAAGGATGAGGAGTGGAGACAAGAGGGGCACATGGAAAAGGAACAAACAGGCCTTCCCATCATCCCTGGCCTTCCCATCATCCCTGAGCTCTGCTCCTCTCTGGAAAACAACTTCCCCCAGGGGCCAGACCACCAGCTAAGCAGAGCCTGGGTGTTTGTTGGAAAGCCACATCCTTGGACACCTTGCTTAGGTCTTTTAAGTCAGAAACTCTAGGAGGGGCACATCAGCCTGGGTGAATGTGCTTCCAGAGGCCATTGCCCTGCAAGCTACGGGTACACAACTGTGCTCCACAAACCTCCCTGCAGTTAAGGTTTCATGCTAAGGAGCAGTAGTCAGCTTCTACACAAAAGCAGGTAGCTGTGACCATACCTACAGCTAACTCTGGCTATGCTCAAGAGAAAGGTCAGTTGGAGCTGGCTTCTCCAGGTCCCATCTGTGTGAACATGGCAGCTTATATAACCATGTGGTAGAGTTAGGGGTAAGGGATTTCCTCCAAGCCTCAGAATCATTTGTTTCCAAAAAAACTAGAGAACACGGGAAATATATTGTCCACTCAAAGTAGACCATCAATGCTGCTGAGTAGCCATTTGGACTGCTATAAAATAACTTAGTGAATTAGAGTGAAGCATCACCATAGATCTGGGTTCTGAACCTGTCAACTAAGAACATGGCCTGCTCAAACTTCAGGGGCTGCTCCAGGGTAACTGCTGCTCAGTACATGTCCGCGACACTCATATGCAAACAATTACAGCATATATGGTCTTAAAATTGGGTGACACTGTTTAATGCAGCAAGAAACAAGAAAGGGAGGGAGGGAGGGAGGGAGGGAGGGAGGGAGGGAGGGAGAGAGAGAGAGACTAGCTGATTTTATTTTCTAAAACTCAACTATACTCAGCTCTGACCATTTACCTCCTGCCTCAGTTATCCAGTTACCTGTACTGTAGCGATGCTTGTATTTATCACGTGACCAGTTTCAGCCAATTAGATGGCCATGCCAAATGCACTCGGGCATTTGCAATTAACGCTTTGATGTTCATATTTCATAGGAGAGTCCCCCATTAGAAAACACTAATATTCCACTGTGTTTCATGACTGACATTTCTATGTAGATCGAAACCCTGGAAGAGGAAGCGAATATAGTAGTTCAGATGTACAAGCTCATTGAACAGTATCAGGTGCCCACACCTCCCGAAGACTTTGCCGTTTTCGCCACTATGAAGCCGTCTATAACTGCCGTCCGGAACGCCATTGACAAATCTGTGGGTGATCGAGAAACAAGCATCAAACAATTTTGTCTGCACTTGGGTCGGGATCTTGAAGATCTCAACAATGAGGTGAATGAAGTCAAGCTGCTGGCACAGGTGAGCAGAAGGGTCTTTGCAATGACTGGTCCAGTCTGATGATTACGGGTCTCTAGAATTCAGGTAGAACCAACAGAGAAAAGTTGTGTTTATTTATGTGTGTCATTATGTATATGATAGAATTTATTAAGCTGATTAATCTGTCCATCACATCACATAATTATTGTTTTGTGATGAGAACTTTTAAACTTATTCTTCAAGTCATTTAGAGACTATATTTCATTTCAACAAGGTTTTTTTTTTCTTGTTTTATTCTAAACAATTTTTAAGCTGCTATTTAAAACTTTGTCATTTCAGAATCCCTCTTATAATATACTGAATGAGTTCCAGGCTACTATAAGCAAGCCTGTGTTTAACGTTCAATTATCTTCCTCCTGGTTGGTATTTAGTATTTTGAATGAAGTGTGTTTAATGTTTGCTAACTTATTTTATAGCTGATGTTACAATGTAAAATTTGTTGAGGATATTGGCAAATTTCCCTTTAATATTAGGCATAATATAAATTGGTAGAGATTATTTGTTTAACTTGCATTAGCTTTTCTTATTAGAGAAAAGTTTCAGAAATTAGACTATACCTCTAGATGATTCTTAACTAAAATATATCTGAAAGCATGATTTTTTTAATGATTCATTATTTTATTATCATTGGCTAAATTTTAGTATAGAATTAATAAAACCATACTAGAAATTTGAAAATAGAAAAAAGGTCATCTATAGAAGATTAATAAAGTACATTCATGTAAATTTCCTCAAATGAGCATAATGCACTATCAGTTACAATATACATTTCTATTAACATGGAGACATCAAAACAGGCTAATACCAAATGTGTAATGTGTACTATTGAATGAGCATGGTTCTAAGAACTTGCTGTTGTTCTTACTTTCATATTGAACCTTTTTAAAAATTTCTGAATACAGTAGATATATATGGCTATACCAACTATATATGAGCTTTGGAGAATTATCAGGAGGGGAACACATTTGTCGTCTTCTTCTTCTTCTTCTTCTTCTTCTTCTTCTTCTTCTTCTTCTTCTTCTTCTTCTTCTTTTATCAGAAAAGCAATTTATTTCAGATAGAAAAAAATGAGGTTCCCAAGTAATCCACAACATAAATGCTTCTAAAAGTTTATCTATCCACAATAACTTTTGTCTATCCTGTCAGGTGTTTTCTTTCTTTCTTTCTTTCTTTCTTTCTTTCTTTCTTTCTTTCTTTCTGCTTATCATTGCCTCTATGGATTTTCTTATAAAATATTTTAATTTGTTCTCAATTTTGCACCCTTTGAGTCTACATGGGATGCTTTGTTTGGTGGTAAACTCAGAGGACAAGAGAGTATGTCCAAAGAATCACTGTCCATGATGAAAACAAAAGTGTCTTTTATGTCTGTGCTAATACTTAAGGTCTTAATGGAAGGAATGCCTAAGTTGAGCAGTTGCTTAGACATTTGTGTTCTTCTATCAAGAAATATTGTGTTACTCAGGTCCTTGAGTTCCCACCTAAGCTGGAACTCTTTCTTTATCCCCACAGTCAGCGATTGCCCTGAATCTCACTGTCTTAGCATCACACAGTGCTTTCTTGTGCTGGTATCACTGCGTGCGCATATAGTTGATCCACATCTGTCACTGTATAGTATCTTATCACATCTCACATTTCAATTATCCACCCCACAGTTGGTAGACATTATCTAAGGTGTTTTAGAGAAAGCTTCTAGGAGCCATCTTACATGGGTCTGTATGTTTTTATTTACTCTCAGGACATTTATATGTTTTATTCACATTTTACAGAGAAGAAAGTGAGATAGAGGGAAGACAGTTGCCCAGGGTCATGAAGATGATGAATGGTGGGAACTGGGCATAGGCGCAGGCAGTCTGCTCTCAGTGGTTACTGTAACTGACAAGTCCTGTGCCATGTGCTGTACTGTGTGTGTGTGTGTGTGTGTGTGTGTGTGTTGCAGATCGTGAAAGCATGAGTAATTATCAAAAGAACAAAATGCCAGCATTTTAAATATGACACACACACCAAACATTGCGGCCTGGGGGTCACTAACCAGTCCATCTTCTATGGAGGGTTTAAATAGAGTTCCTTTCACTCTTGGGCAAAGAACAATAATCTATAATTTACTCTACATATAATACCATTTGCTATCAAGCCCCCCTCCCCAAACACACATACACTCCCGCTGGTGGAGGTTAGCGAGAAAATGTGATGACCAGTGATTATTGGGAGAATTGGGGAGCCAGATGTTGGGAGGCCAGATTGACAAAGTCGTGGATTATTGGCATCATGGACTCTGGCAGAACTGATGGGGGCGGGGGTACTATAGCAATAGGTACTAGCATGATGCTTAAGGAAACAGGAAGGACCATTAATTAACACCTGCCTAGGAAAACCCGGTTCGACCCAGCCATGACAAGGCCACCAATGCACACAAAAGGCCACGCCTCCTAGTCCTTCTAATCCTTCTCAAACAGTTCACCAATCAGGGACTAAGCATGCAAATCTATGAGCCTGTGGGGCTGCCCCTATCTAAATTTCCACATGATGCAAACAGGAGGACGGGGGTCTTTGCCCTTACCCTTGATGCCTGAGGAAGCCTTGGGATACCTTTGAAGTGGTGAAAAGTAATGGAGACTTGTTATAATGCCTGGGTGTGACAGGTCCCCCTCTCCATCCCCCTTTGCTCTCCTCGGGAGGCCATGGGAACTACTGTTTCTCTTGGCCAACTGTGGCACATGAACTGAAAGTGCATTCTGAGGCCCCCCAATATTCAATCTTAGAGATGACCATAAAGACGTTTTCCGATAGTATCTCATAACCCCCCCCCCCATCACCTTTTAAAAGGGGTGCTGACACAGCCTAAGAGAAAAGAATTCAAGAAATCAAGATGGTTCTAAACAAGCCATGCTGGGTTCAGCCCACTAACACTGGATCTTACTGGTTTTGCCTGGTCATGCTTCAATGCAGTATTCTATACCCCCAAGTATGTTCCTGTAATTAATTCTAAATATAAAGCCCAAAGGCCTAGGTTTGCAAAATCTCATGATAGTCAAACACCTGAAAAGTAGTCCCAAGGGAGGTGCGAAGCTCCAGCCCCTGCCCCCACGCCTCGATCCGAGTCTCTCCATCTGTCCCCATCATCACAGCCTTTCCTAAGATGCTAAAGTACAACTGTCTTCCTACATTCCAGGAACCACTCTGATAAATTAGAGGGCCCTGAAGAGGAGTCGTGGGAACCTCACTTAGTCAGAGGCACAGGCAGAGCGATCTGGGGTTTGCAGTTGGGATGAAAAGGAGAATAGCCTTGGGAGTGAGCTCTCAACCTGTGGCATCCAAGGTATCTCCAGATAGACAGCATCAGAGGTGATCTGAACTGGAGGATACTGCTGCTTCTGATCAGCGCTCAGAAGCCTGCCCATCCCTGGGTGCATCTACATAGCTTCTTGGTCTGCTGCCAGGGGAACTCAATACACACCTGGTATCAGAAGCACACTGAGAAAATACTGAGAGAATCTGATTTTCCTTACTGTCTTTCATAATTCAAAGTGTTTTCTGTTGCTTTATTTTGAAAAGAAAACTTTCTTTATATCACAGTCATCTATCTCTTCTCTATCCTGACATACTCAGATCCTCACAGCTTTTTTTTTCAAGTAGGAAATGAAGGAGACTATAGTAGGTCCTATTTTATGATGGTGGTGGGGGGGTAGGATGGGCACACGTGAGCCAGGGAACATGTATATGAAAGTCAGAAGACATCTTACACACTAGCATCTGTCTCTTCAATATGTGAATCCCAGGGATGAAACTCAAGTCATTCGGGTTGAAGGTGTGTGCCTTTGCCCACTGAGCAATCTTGCCAGCCCCTACATTCTGTTTTAAAACAGTGTTAGGTACCTATTTCCATGTCTCTACTTTTTCCTATGTTGATAACATTAAAAGAGACAATCTTTTTTTTTCAAACATAGTTTCTAAGAGACAGAGAGAAAGGGAATTAGGAAAAATGCATTTTTGGGAACATGTCTATTGATCTATCTAATCTTCACGAACAAGTAAGCTGCCTAACCAGAAACCACGTTGACTTTCCAGGACCCACAGATCTTGGATATCAGTGCTGACCAGGAGAAAATAAAGACGATGCTGAGTGACCTGCAGTCCATTCTGGATGACCTTCAGAAACGTGCCTTTCAGTACAAATCCTACCAGAAGAATTTCAAGGTAACTATAGCTGTTCACATCTGCTTCTCAAATGCATGCACAACGGTGTGTTTATGCATAAGTTCTCTCAACAAAGTGACCAGAACCACTCAGTGGACAGTGGCTGGTCAATGTTCCACAAGCACAATAAGGGGGATTAGTACACAAGAGGGCTGGAGACATGGCAGGTCAAGTGCTCCATACACAAGTGTAAGGGCATGAGTTTGGATCTCCTGCACCAGCATCCATGGAAAAGCCAGATGGGTGTAGCAGCCTGCCTGTTACCCCAGCAATTGGGAGGTGGAAACAGGGTATCCCTAGGGAAAGCTGGCTAGCTGGACTAGAAGAACTGGCAAGTTCTAGGTTCAATGCCTCAAAATATGTGGCAGATAGCAATCAAGTAATGTCTGACATCAACTGTGGGCCTCTACATGCACGTGAGCATGCAAACACACATGTATGTATGCAAAAATAATAGTATCTATGAGAGACAAAATATCCTCTTGTTATGGGAAATTCTCAGCCAACACCCCCTGCAGTTTCTATGTTAAAATGTGTATGCACTTTAAAATGTGGTTAATTAAAGCCCCCTAGCTTTCCTCAAGTAAAATTCAAGTTTCTTTAGCATCTGGATGCGTTTTGATTCCATGAGCTTTGCCTGACTTGTCCTGGTATTACACAAAAGAAGAGATGAGCCAGCAGATAAGGTGGGTCCCAAAAGGTAGGTTCAAAGTGCTAAGGGTGAAAAGAAAGAAAGAGGAGACCCAAGAGACATTCATGCCTTAAAAAGCATCAACAGAGAGCAACAAGGTAAATGAAAGGATGGTGCACTTGGTGAAGTGCACCTGTGCCTCCCTTGGGGACACACCTGTGCACTCCTGTCCTTAGGCAGGTCTGCCCCAGAGGCCAGGGCTTAGTAAAACAATCGGAAGAGTGATGTGCTCCATGCCAGGCAATGAGACATGTAAAATCTGAGTGAGAAAACAAAGCCCACATGGAAGCACAAAGGCCCTGGATAACTGAAGCAATCGTGAACACAAAGAACGATGCTGGGCAGGCACCACAGAGCTGCAGAGCCATGAGCACAAACCCAGAATTCTAGCTGCACAAAAGCTGACACGTAGGTCAGTGGAATAGAGCAAAGGGGCTCTAGGGCAAGTAGCCTGGTGTGTGCCATGGCAACCAACAGATCCTTCTCAAACAAGATGGACGGGAGGACCAGCACCATACTCTGTCCTTTAATCTCTACACATGCCACAGTGTATGGCTCATTCACTCAAATGCAAGCATGTGCTCATGACCTCCTCATACCTATAGAGTGAACATGTACTGTACACACACACACACACACACACACACACACACACACACACACAGCCTGAGATAACAACAGCTTACTTCTTTCATATGTTACACCTGATTCTTCTGCCATAACTGCTTCTAACCCAAACTTCTTTCTGCAGCTGTCTATCATTTGAGAAAAGGTAAAGCATGGATGACTTTGGTGGAATTAATGAAAGACGTGGCTAACCACTCACCCCCTAACCCATCTGACTCTGGGCTTCTATTGCTGTAAAGAGACACCATGACCACAGCAACTCTTATAAAGGAAAGCATGTCATTGGGGCTGGTTTACAATTCAGAGGTTTAGTCCATTATCGTTATGGCAGGAAGCATGGTGGCGCTCAGGCAAGCATGATGCTGGAGAAGGAGCTGATAGTTCTACATTGGATCAGTAGAGCAGGCAGGAGAGAGAGAGAGAGAGAGAGAGAGAGAGAGAGAAAGAGAGAATGAATCTGAAACTTCTAAGCCCATGCCTAGTAACACACTTCCTCCAACAAGGCTTCATCTGCTCTAACAAGGCCACACCTCCTAAAAGTATCACTCCCTGAGTATGGGGGGCCATTCTCACTCAAACCATCACACCCCCAATACCAATGCTCTAGTTTAATCACAGAATCCAACAATATCTGTTCAGTCAGTTCAATGGAAGTTTCCTCACATCTAATCCAAAGCAGTCCTTACATGATTTTTCACAGAAACACCTTCAAGAGTTGGGGAGATAGCTCCACAGTTAAAAGCACCTGCTGCTCTTCCAGAGGACAGGACTTCAGTTCTCAGCACACACAATGGATGACCTATAATTCCAGCTCCAGGGAATCAGATGACCTTTTCTGGTCTCCAAAGTCACCTGTACCCCCCCTCAACCCCACACAATACACACATATAAATCAATAAACAAAGTAATAAAAACACCTTCAGGATGTCTTCATTCTTCCTCTCTACAAGGTTGCTCTACACTCCATGTGGTCAGAGGAGGTAGTTCTGTGACCTTAAACCTCTCCACCCTCCCTCTAGCAGCCACCACATACATATGTGCCTCTTCCACCACCAAAGCTTAGGAGCCCAGAAGGAAAGCAGTCAATCTGAAGATCCACCTATCCCTCCATCCCCACCACCAAAGACCAAGCGTCCAAAAACGGAATGCCCCAGTGCTCTCCAACAGTGATCATGGTCAGGATATGTAAATTGTAAGAAAATATCATGCCATATTTTCTCAAATGAAATGCTATACTGTGTGCAAGATTTCACAGGGCTTTCAGGGGTCACCCCCTTACCTCCCCCCCCCCATTTAGGAGCCACATTCTTCTAGGAAACCACAGCCCCGAGAGTTGCCTGTAGGACAAGACAGTCGTTCTGTCTGAAACCTAAGCCCTGCGTCCTCTTTCTTGTATTTTAAAGGTGGAAGTGTCCAAGTTCGATGCACTGGAAGAAGTTAGTGCTGAACTCAGGCTCAAACAACTGCTCTGGGATTCCTTGACCGAATGGGATAATCTCCAGCAGGAATGGCTGAAGGTAGGGGAAGGGTAGCCCTCCGTAGCTTATTTTTATTAATTCCACCTGAATATTAATAATATGAAATAATATTTCAATCATCTAGTGTCTTCTGATCAATGAAATATGTACTTCAGTATTCAGAAAGTTGAGTTTACATATCTGACACAGGGACAATATAACTATGATGGTGTTGAAACTCGTTCATATTTCATGTGTCAATTTTTGCATCCCAAAAGAACTCAACGCATGTGATTCCTTTGGGGCTGTGGCCATGAAACCTGTGCTTTCTCTTTAGTTTCATTGGCCATTGTCAGTAGGAACTACGGCTTGTCACTGAATGCATTTGTCATGTTGACCCACATAGAGAAAGTGGGGAAGAGGTTTTGGAACCTGAAAACATCCATTTTCTCTTCTATTTAAAACTGTAAACTGTTCCATCACAGTGTTATTTAATGTGTACATTGTATTGCTATGCATAATGTAAAGTACAATTTTATGGGAACCAATCAGTCTTCCAGTTAAATGTAAGAGGCCCTTTGTCACTAAACGCTATGAGGCAAGCACTCTTCTTATAAATCAGAGTTCCCGACACCTTTGTTTAAGAGGGTGGCACGGTTCAAGTATCCAAGGAGCAAGTGACATGATATCTAACTGCAGTGTGACTTCTAAACTCAGTGTTGCCATGAAACGCCCCAGCGTTCTTGAGGGGTTTACGTGCAGTGTACTCACTTTATGTACCTGATAGCTTAGGCTTCCGTTCTTAGTGTCGTTGATGGAAGGAGGCCATTTTGCTCACACTGCTAAGATAAATCAGAGGAGTACTCTTAGTAGAGAACTCTTCACCTATGGAGTCTAGTGTGACAGCCATGTGGCTCTGCTTCAAGGATCTGCCTGTATTCAGAACTTGAAAAGGAAGCAGAAGATGTGAGCACCTTCCGGTGTGATCAACTTTCAGTTGATCAACTTGAGTGTGATACGGATGTGTGGAAAATACCTTCTGCTTCACAAATACTTTGCACTCCTCATTCTTCCTACCTTTGTAATGCCTATAACCAGAGGCCATGTGTCTGAATCAAAAACCAAACAACACAGGAAATGTTTTCCAGGTAATTATTCCTGGTGTTGGGAGAACCAGAGGGGCATTTAAAAAAAAACAAACAACTTTTTATTGAGTCTCTGTGAGTTTCACTTCATGTACCCCCATCTCACTCATCTCCTCAACCCCTCATATCCACCCTCCTCTGCCAGCAATCTCCCCACCAAAATAATAATAATAATAAAAATAATAATAATGATAATAGAACCACACAAACAATAAACAGAACAGAACAAAACATAGAAAACATCTCATTACGGAAGCTGTAGTCTGTCACAGTATCCCACAGTATAGCCCTCTGTCCACACACCTTCACTTGAAAATGTCCATTGCAATGCGTCATTGATCTGGTTCGATGACACCGCTAATTTGGATCCTCACTGGGTATCCTCCCAGTCATGCTGTTGTTGTCCTGTGCCATGGAGATCCTGCCCTTTGTGTGCCCCAACAGTTAACAGATGATGTAGATTTTGGCGTGGTCCAACTCAGAGCCCTGGATCCAGGCCTAGGTAACAGCTGAGCTGGTCAGCCCACTGGCTTTCCCCTGATCCATACCACCAAGGTGAGCTCTCCCACACTGCTCTGTCTAGGCCACTCAGTGCCACCATAGGCAAGAGGCAGAGTCAGCTCTCTTGCTACCATGTCCTCAGGAGACTGGCTCACCAGCATCCATGCCTCCAGCCCCAGCTTCACCATGCTGCCCAGTTGAGGCACAGGGCTCTCTCTCCCAAGTGCTGCAGCCGGCAAGGGGCTGGGAGAGCCCTCCTACACCTTCGAGGCTGCCTCACCCATGCCTTCCCCATCAAGGACATCTCCACTGTGTTGTCCAGGCAACACTCAAGGCCCACTTTCCCAGTGCTATAGCCAGTGAGGGACAGAGATAGCTCTCCCCCTCCTATGACCTCTGGGACAGCTCTCCCTACTACCGCAGGTGGCAATGGGCAAGCTGGGGAAGGGCATCATCTGTGCCCATTCTACCTCGGGGCAGACTGGCTCTCCCCAGCTCTTGCCCTCATGGTCAGCTCCACTATGCTGTCTGGGAGAGGTGCAAGGCCCCACTCCCCTGAGTGGCACAGCTATTGAGGGGTGGGGCTAATTCTGCACAGCCCCTGGACATCCATGTGATCTAGGCAGCTGCCCAGACCAGGGCTGTCCCCGTGGTCTTTGCTGGTAATCTGAGAATCACGGTACTGCACTTGATAGCAAAGCAGGCCATGCTAGGAAAAGGATTAGCAGTTGGCCTTAGCAATGGCTGTTTCCAAGCCTATAGATTTGCTTTCTTTAAAATGTGGAGTGCCATGAAAGTTAAACTTTTATACTATTTAAGATTGACATTCATCATGTGTTTTAACTGTTTTTTTTTTAATCCCACAGTCCAAATTTGACTGCCTGGATCCAGAAGTCCTAAACAGTCAAGTTACTAAATATGCTAAATTTGTGACCCAGCTGGAAAAGGGCTTGCCACCTAACAGTGTGGTGCCCCAGCTCAAACACAAAGTGGAGAAAATGAAAGAAAAGGTAAGATGGGAGCCGTTTCAGAACCAAACTCAGATGTCCTGGGTATTTGTTTGCAGGAAAAAAGAAATAACAGTCCAGTGTGTTTTTCTCAACAGCTGGCAAAATGGTGCAATGGAGCATTGCGATTAGAAGAGACACTTGGGGTCTGTTACATGATAGACAAAGTAGTGCCAAGATGCTGATGCCCTCAGCACATAGGCCACAGACACACCCGATGCAAACAGCAGAGTCCGTTTACCCTATAGCACCTCACAGCTAGGCACTATCCAGATGTATACAGTGTGGAAGAGCCCGGGAAGCCAGGTAGTGCATGGAAAGGGTTGGTTTGGAAACTTTGCGTGCCTTGCAACCAAGCCAGCACTTAAAAGGGATAAAAGGATCAGGTGAGACTGCTCAGCTGGTAAAAGGCATTTGCAGCCAGTAGACTCCCCCATTCCTTGTCTGTTGACTTCCCCTATACTGACCTTGCCTGCTATCTCCCCTTTCCACTGAGACCTCTAACAAATTCACTGTAGTTAATTTTAAAAGCTCGATTCCTAACAATGTGCACCATTTCTGAGTTCGATTCTGATCACCATTGACTCTCGGGTGTGTTTTGTTCTGCTCATTTTTCTGTTCGTTTCATTTGGTGGTCATTGAAAGCCCGACATCTTCTGCAGCAGCCAGGGGTTGCTGAGGAACGTGGTTTGCAATCTGGGAGACGGGCATTATTTTCCCTCTGTTTACCTTTCTGTTTGCCACGTTCTATCAACTGCAGTTAGGAGTTCAGCTGGCTTTGAGATTTGACGGTGCCCTAGTCTGCCTCGCTGCATCTTGGGCTCTGTATTTTCTAGTGGTAACTACCTTTCCTCGGGGGAGCTGGGTCCCAGAGGCTGTTTTCAGCTTCTTTCTCCTGGACCTACACCTTCCTCCTTTGTGATGCCCAACTGAGAATCCGTTTCCTGCAGCTTTCCATTCTATACTGATTATTTCACAGGACAAATGATTGCCTGGTGGGAGAGGCAGACTTCAAGATGGGCTCCACTCAGTGAGGCACTCTATCCCAGCCCTCTCTGTCCCAGCCCTCTGTTCTAGTATTCCGAGAAAGATGTGACTGCCGGTTTCCCCAAATTTTTTAATTAGTTAGGTGCCCTGAAATTCAGTGTTCTCACGGTCATAATACAATTCCTTCATTTGCATTTCCTCCTGCATTTCCTTTCCTATAGGATGAGCGGTGCTGTTTTCAACTCGCTATAAGCTGAAACCATGTACAATGTGTCTTGACCAATTCCACCCGTCATCCTCCCCTCCAACTTCTCCAGATTCCTGCCACACCGTCTTCCCAACCTCACGCACTCTTTTTCAGACACTGAGTCTGATAAATGCCACCAGTATGTTCATGGGTCTAGGATCACCCAGTGTAACATGGATGACCCATGCAGGCCCACATTCCCGCTCTCAGCAGCCAGCAGCTAGCAACAGCTCCTCGGGCAGTGCTGGGGCACCATGAGCCTTTACCTGACCCGTGCTGAGGTGTTTACAGGCAGCCCCTCTGAAAATGTCTGTTTTCCAGCTTCCTGTGATCATTGACTTGAGGAACCCAACCTTGAAAGCTCGGCACTGGGCAGCCATTGAGCAAACTGTCGACGCCCTCCTAGTGGACATTGAAATCCCGCTGACCTTGGAGAGGCTGTCTGAACTGCACGTCTTTGATTTTGCTCAAGAAATCCAGGACATATCTGGGCAGGCTTCTGGGGAAGCTGCCTTAGAGATAATTCTTAAGAAGGTAAATCAAGGAGAAGCCAGACATGGTGGCATGGCTCTCTCATGTCCCATTTTTAGCACCAGGGTAATGGAGCCAGGTAGATGGACCCCTGGGGCTTGTGGGACAGCCAAACTAGCCTACTTACAAAGTGCCAGCCCAATGAGAGGCTATGGCAATAAATAAATAAAACAAAGCGAGGAAATGGCACTGACCTTTGGCCTCCCACATGCACATGTGTACACATGTGCCTACATACACACACTCACATAAACACACTTATGTATACACATGCAAAATGAAAATGTAAAGGTTTTAGGTTACAACATGAAGACTACTAATATCTGTGTCATCTGGGTAGAGTTTTCAACATGACAGGCAACAGCCTCCATTGTCTTCTTGCACGTTCACTGAGTTTTATATATTCACCCTATAGCCTAACCAGAACTCACAGCAACAAGTTCGGCTATGTGCCAGCCTTTATAAAGAACTGCATGCTAGAGAATTTTTTTTATTTACAAAAAAATATGTTATTTTCTGAACTCCCAGAGAAGGCTAATTGCCTTCAAATACATTAAGAAGAATTTCCTACTTACAGTACTATCTCCTTATCTTAACAATGCATGCCTGCCTGCCAGGTGTCTTTAAAAAAAATTTCCTTCCCCTAAAAGCAGAAGGTGCACATGAGTACCAGCATTTCATCTGTACTAAGAGCAGTCAACTGAAACCAAGAGCATCAGTGGTTCCGACCAAGGAAGGGATCTTGAGAATGGCAAGGGTCATAAGGAAGGAAATAGGGTAGTTATAGTTTCTCCTCATTTCATTCCACATGCCTTTATTGTGCGGCTAGACACTCAGGAATTTAGATATCCTAATGCTTGAACTATTTACAAGGTGGAAGACTCTTGGAAAACAACGGAATTTGTCATTCTTCCTCACCGTGACTCTAAGGACGTGTTTATCCTGGGTGGCACAGATGACATACAGGTATGTAATTGGGTTATGGGAAATTTGTGGTAAATCAGGCATGGGGGCTCATGCCTGTAATCGCAACATTTGGGAAGCAATGGCAGGAGGATTACTATAAGTTCAAGGCCAGCCTGAGCTACATAGCAAGTTCTAAGTTAGCCAGGGATAGATAATAAGGCTGCCTCAAAATAAAGAAGAAAAGAAGTGGAGGGGGAGGAGAGCAATTTTGTGATAAAAGTCCTGACCATACCTCCTGCAGCTTCTCTGAAAGACTATAGTGAGGAAGTGAACTGTGAGTCACTAAGGAAAAACTAACTTGGAAAACAAGATGTAGATGATTGACACAAATGCTTATTCACAAATATTACCAAAGTAATAAGATGGTGTGTGTGTGTGTGTGTGTGTGTGTGTGTGTGTGTGTGTGTGTGTAGGAGTTCCAGGCCTATAGTTGAGGAATTAATTAAAACAGCCTGATCAGTTATATGCAAAGTGGTAGAAGAGTCTTTCCTCGATCAGACCAGCCTGGACAACCGACATTAAAGATGGGAGATGGAGAACGGGGTAGGGGGAGCTTCAAACACAGCAAGGTAACAGGAGTGAGCAGTGCGAGTGGACAGCAGGCTGAGAAGTTAAACTCCATGTTATCTGTTATAGTGAATAAAATCTAACCCGTGTACTTTGAGCATTAAGTCACTTAAAATCTAAAGGCAAAGGGAAGGGGTCCCACAGCCCAACTTAAAAGGCAAAGCCATAGTATAAGAATGGCCGCAAGGCAGAAATATAGATGAATTTGTGGTAGAGGGCAAATCAGACATCATTCTATGAATGCAGGTGGGCAAGCCAAGATAAGGGCTGATTGGTGGGGCTGCAATGAACAACTCAATGTTTCAGATCAACACATTTTTTTTTAATTGGCATGTTTTATGAGGGATGCTGTTGTGTGTGGGGAGCAGTCGGGAGGAAGGTGCTGTGAGTGCTTCCTCCAGAGGATTCAGCTTCATCTTTTGATAGATGAAAACCTACCAGAGAAACTAAACTGTATAAAGTGGGTGCCACTTGCCTAATGTTGAGGGCAAGAGAATAACATTAAACTAGGCAAACACATGCCATTAATGACTGCAGGATCCGGGGCTCAGAGACGGCTTCGTCAGTAAAACATTTGCTATACCAGCATTAAGACCTGACTTCAAGTCCCGTTACTCACAGTTTACAAAGCTGGGACAGACCAGGGAGGTGATGGGTGCTCACAATCCTAGCACTAAAGAGGCAGAGACATGTGCATCTCTGGGGCTCAATGACTATCCTGTCCAGTCTAAGCAGAGAGTCCTGGGTCCCACTGGGGGATGCTGTCTCAAAGCCGAAGTGAGGAACATCACCCTAGGTTGACCTCTGGGCTCCACATGCACGTGCATTTATGAGCATGCGCACCCCTAGGCACACAAGTGTACATGCATACACTCGCGCGCACGCGCGCGTGCACACACACACACACACACACACACACACACACACACACACACACGTCTCTTAGTTAAGTGTCCCCCAGTGACCTTTGAGAGAACACACAGGGTTGTAAGCACAGTGAAAGAACAACCTTCGTAGTGTCTGTAGGAAGCTGTAGGTGGGGCTACATTACTTGTTGAGATGAGTTATCCTTAAATGGACCCTGGGAGTTGGAAATACCTTGAGCTCAAGGACTCATGCGTCTGCCTGTGTCCCGGCCTCTTCTCCCTGAAGGTCCTACTTGATGACAGCACCATCAACATTGCAACCATCGCCTCATCCCGGTATGTGGGTCCCCTGAAGTCTCGAGTGGATGACTGGCAGAAACAGCTTTCCTTATTTAATCAAACACTGGTAAGTCGGGGCAATTTCAGCTCCTGGACTCTGATTTGGAGAGCCACAAAGCCTTTGGAAATTCTGATTCTGTGGGGCAAGGGTTGCAGCTCAGAGGTAGAAGGATTGACCAACATGTACGGGGTTCTGAGTTTGTTACACACCACCATTATATGTGTGCATATATGTATGTGTGTGGGTGCGCGCACACACACACACACACACTGTTGTTTTAATACTATATAATTCAGAAGTATAGAATTTAATTGTTGACGTTTTATTATGTTCAAAATGAGAAGAAAGCACACATATATTTGGCTGTTTACATCATACTGTCACTTTTATCATCATTGGTAAATTATTTTGATAGGCGAAAAAAATACCTCAAAATTAGAGTTATTCGTTTGTTAGAAGCATAATTATTAGTTAAGTACAATACATCTGTAGTCCCATAGTTGTGTGGGTCAGGAAGTGAGCCTGGCTTGTGCTGGGTTCCTCCCTCTCAGGCAATCCCATAGCTGTCCTATTCCTAAGATATGGCAATCTGGATAACTCCTCATTAAGACTCTCTCCCTGGGTGGTCCTGGGCTGGGCTTGTGCGTATTTGGGAATCATCATGAACCTGTAGCCCACCTGCCCTTCAAAGTTCTGCAGGGAAACATCTTGCATCCCAACAGAATGCTTCCTCTACACATTTTAAGCATATTGCATGAGACCCCTCTGGCTTTCCACACAGCTGACTCGTAATCATCTTCAATGGAAAGAGAGGGTGGAGTCAGGCTGGACAGAATCTTGGGCTCTTTTAGGAAATTTTGTTTCGAAGAACCTATGGGGAGATGTAAGCAGCTTCCAAGGAAAAGATGTAGTCATTCCCAAGGCCACAATCTCCAGTCTAACCAGTGATTATCCGGTTGGAAGCTCCACGTTGACAGTTCCATGTTTTTCTCCAGGAAGAGTGGCTGAACTGTCAGAGAAACTGGCTCTACCTAGAGAGCATCTTTAATGCCCCAGATATTCAGAGGCAGCTGCCTGCAGAGGCCAAGATGTTCCTTCAAGTGGATAAGTCATGGAAGGAAATCATGAGAAAGGTCAACCGGCTGCCTAACGCGCTCCGGGCTGCAACTCAGCCAGGTAGAAACCCCAAAGCAAACAAGTAGAACAAGGAGGCTCCCTGCTCGTCTGACATGTGCGTCACCTCTAAAGATCTAACTGGCCAGTTTAGGCTTGTTCACTAAGTGGTGGACACACCTTTGATCCCAGCACACAGGAGGCAGAGGTAGACAGACCTTTGTAAGGCCAGCCTGATCTACAGAGAGCAAGTTCCAGGATATCCAGGACTACACAGAGGAACCCTGTCTCAAAAAACTAAATATATATTTCCACTTGTTGCAATTCAAGTAACAGATTGAAATTATTTTAAAGGTTTTTCCTAGCATATAGTAATTATACATAATGATGAGTTACAGTATGGCACTTTCATGCATGCATGTCATGTATTTTTATCATAGTCAGCCCCACTGCCCTCTCTGGTCCTCATCCTGCTCCTGCTGACCCCCTCTAGTTCCCTCCCACTCCCATTCCTTTGTGTGTGTGAACCGATGAGTTCAGTGTTGTTTACAGGATCATGGCCACCTTGCCAGTGACTGCAACACTGGAGATGTCACATCCTCCCACAGCATCGGGGCTGAAATGTTTTAACAGTATATACTCACTGAAGTTTACACTCTGGACCAAAGCCTTGGACAGCTGGCTTGTCCTATGGCTAATGGCAGCGTGTGACTCTGATGGGCCATAGTCTCAGACACCGTCCCTTCCTAGCAAAAGCAACTTTGTGAGCTATGTTCTTTGCACAGAGATTCTTATGTAAAACACAGAAAAGGAAAACTACTGAATGATAAAAAGCAAACATCCACAAGGCTTTATGTCTTATAGAAGGTGCTCACCTTTGTGGGCCCACAGTTGTCTCACAGCTGGAGGTTACACTTTGTTGGCCTCTGCCCCTTTGTTCCCTTCTTCCTCACTGTAAATATTTTCTCTCTCTCTCTCTCTCTCTCTCTCTCTCTCTCTCTCTCTCTCTCACACACACACACACACACACATACACACACACACACACATAAGCATTCTTATAATGCTATCAGACCCATCAGATAATCTAGAGTAACCTCCTACCCTATGATCCTTAATTTAATCACACAAAGTCTCTATTTCCATACAAACCAAACAGATGCAGAAGTGCAGGGAATTAGGACATCAGCATCTCTGAATGGGACCATTACCCTGCCTGCCACAGCCCCTCCAGTGCCATATTCAAACCTTTAGCGCACAGAGTGACATTTGATTACAGAGTGATATCCCAGTTCCCAGAAGACTTGTTATAAAATGGACATTTAAAATTAATTATTCTTTGATAATTTCATACATAAATATAATGTATTTAGATTGTATCTTCTCCCCATTCTCTCCAACTCCTTCCCAAACCCACCAATTTCCCAACTTCATATCCTCCTCTTTCCTTTCCTCTTCATCCCCTTTCTAGCCCTATCTTCTCCGTACTTCCTTCTTCTTCTATGATCTCCTAGGTTCATTTAGTGCTGCCCATATCTGAAGGTACAGGGCATCCATCATCTCATGAATGGAAAACAGTGTTTTGAAATAAAAAAGAATATGATTCCAAAATACATTTGGCCTTAAAGACTTCAAATAAAGAAGTATACACCTGTAATAAATCTGATTCCAGATGATGATAAAGCCATGAAAAATATTAAAGTAGAATAAGGGGAGTGGCTACAGGCTAGCATGTGTATGTGTGTGTTTGTAGGCATACAAGCATGCATGTATGTGTCCATGTGTATATGTATATGTATATATATGTATAATGTGTGTGTGCATGTGTAAATGTGTGTATGTATACATCTGTGCATGTGAGTATGTGCATGTGTATGTATGTGTGTATATGTGTATTCATGTCTGTATGCATATATTATGTGTCCATGTGTGTACATGTATGTGTACATGCATGTGTTTATATGTTCGTGCATATGTACGTGTATATGTGTGTATGTATATATTTATGTGTATATATATTGTGTATTTGTGTGTATATACATGTGTGTGTGCTTGTGTTATTGGATTTTCAATAAAATGGCTTTTGAGCAGAAACTTTCAGGAAAGAGTGAGTAAAGGTTTCTGTGGCTCAGAAGAATTGTTGATGGCAGAGGGAAGAATAAAGAATGATGTGAGGTCCCTAAGGTACACACATGCTTAGAATGTTACCAGATGGAGTCCCATCTGGGCTGGAGTGGAGCACTTGGAGATTGATTGAGTCTTGCTTAGGACACAAGACCAAGACCAGTATGTGTACGTGTGTGGCTGGCCACTAGATGGAGCTGTTGACTACATAGGGTCTCAGAAGACACAGATCTGGGATTTAATTTGATTCTTGGGCAGGTAGGAAAGCAGGCAATGTGATCAGTATCAAAGGTAGAAAGAGGAAGAGTCATGGAGGCCGCTGCCTAAGGAATTACAGTTTAATAATAAAGAATAATAGCCACCACCACACCTAGCAGTTAACCATGACAGAAAACATGCCAGTAAGAAGCTGACAAGGAGGGGCTGGAGAAATGGGTGAGTGTTAAAAGCACCAACTGTCCTTCCAAAAGAATGGGGTTCAAATCCTAGCACCCACATGGCAGCTCACAACTGTCTATAACTCCAAGATCTGACACCTTCACACAGACACACATGCAGGCAAAACCCCAATGCTTAGAAGATGAAAAAATAAATTAATTAATTAACATTTTATAAAAGGAAAGTGGCAAAGAATAGGAAGGTTCTAGGCACTGGCTCATGGCCCCCTAAAAGCAGAGGATGCCTGCCAAAATTATTTTAAATTAAGAGCACTGTTCTAGTGAGGTAAATATTAGAATATTACAATCAACTAAGTGTAATAATTCTTGGGCTGGGAGATGGTTTAGCAGTTAAAGTAATGGCCACACAAGTAAGAAAATTGAAGTTCAGATCCCCAGAACCTGCTCAGATACAGGGTGGTGGCTGTGGCTCACATGTCATCCATCCTTGGAAAGTATCATAAAACCTGAAGGCAGAGACAGGAAATACCCGGAGTGAGCTAAGTAAGACTAGATGGGAGCTCTGGATTTGGTTGAGAAAAAGAAAGGGGAAAGGAGCCATCGAGGAAGAGTCTTGATATCAGTGCCAGCCATGACTACACAGACGTGTACATAATTGCCCTTGCACAGACACACAGATACACACACACACACACACACATGTGCTCCTGCAAACATGTACACATACACATACACATCACATAAGTGAAAATGAGAATTTTTTTTAAAAAACTAAGCTTCTTTAACTGTATTCCCATTTTATTATTCATTATTCTACCAAACAAAACAAAGACTTTAAAAATGTTAATATCTTTTGCTTTCACTTGAAATTATATTCTCTATTTTAATACAATTTGGCCAACGTTTTTTTAATAGGGCTTCTGGAGACTTTTCAAAACAATAACGCATTACTTGACCAAATTCAGAAATGTCTGGAGGCATATTTAGAGTCAAAGAGAGTTATCTTCCCAAGGTAAGTTAAAAAAAAAAAAACCTCAGATGTCTTGTTGTGGAGCAGATCGATTGGGGATGCAGATCACACCCTCAGACAGCAGATCGATTGGGGATGCAGATCACACCCTCAGACAGCAGATATCTGGAGAGGGGATGAGGATAACCACGCTCCCTGCAGACTTGCTTCAGACTTGTTGTTGGGCAAATATTGAGCTTTGACAATATTTGCTCAGGTTGAAGGAGAGCAAAGCTGTCTCTGCTGGAGAGTACAGGGAACCCACAGAACATCACTTCCCGCATCTCCACGTCCTTAGCTTTGCAGCCTCTCCAGCCTTAACTCTTCTATTTCCTGTGTTTAGTGGGGGTCCTAGAGTCTGCACCCTTCTCACCATGAGTCCCTGTGAAGCCTGGCAACTCACTTTGCAGTGTTGGCATGATTTGGAAATCTAGAGTTTCAAACCTAGGACTGAAACAATTGCATTTTTAATGCACACTTGCATTACTTGACCCTGAGTGTGGCCAGGTACAGACAAGCTCATTCTTTACCCATGTTGCTTAAAATGATACAGAAACACATAAAATATGCTTTATTTCTAAGTCTGGTCATGGTAAGGTTGGAAATGGTATGTTGGCAGAATCATATTCTGTCCCTTTTAAGGGCCCAGCAACCACCCATCTGTCCATCATCTCTTCAATGGTTAATATGGCTCAAGAACAAGGAAGACCAACAGGCAAACAGATCAGTATTGGAACAAGACCCACGGTTATTGATAATTCTTGGGAAAATCCTTTCTATTGTAGCTACTGGGCCTGGGTGTTTAAGATACATTGTCATTAACCTTTACACGAACGTCTTTAGAGACACATGGCCTGCTCCTGATCCCCAAACAAGTGTGATTAGAGGCCCGGGGCGTCCTCCCAGCAGCACCTCGTCTTATGGCTACCCAAGGCTGGGCATCGGTCAAGTCATGCTTCATGTTAAGTGCCTTTATCTTGGCAGGTTTTACTTCTTGTCAAATGATGAGCTCCTGGAGATTTTGGCCCAGACACGCAATCCGCAAGCCGTGCAACCTCATCTAAGGAAATGCTTCGACTCCATTTCAAAGCTCGAATTTGCCCTCATGCCTCCTACAGAAGGGAAAATACCCGGCATCGATACTGAGCCAGAAAAGGTCTTCACCAACGACATCTTGGCAATGCTGTCACCTGAGGGGGAACGGGTAAGGTGCTTTAGATCAATAGTTTCCCTGTGGACGTACATGATCACATGTCTGGGACCGGGCTACAGGCCTCTCATTCTCACCCTGCACTTGCCAGAGACTCTGCTAGCCCAGCAGTTTTGGGAATAGCTGAGATAAAACTCTTACCCTCAAGGAGCTGGAAATCTAATGGAGAAATTGTCCAGCGACTAGAAGTCACCACGATAATTGCAATGGTCTGTTTGGGGAATGAAATGGCAAGAAGCAATCACAGATTAGCCAGCTTTGCAAAGAGGAGCAGCGGCTGGCCAAGAGTGCCAGGCCTTTGCCAGGATACCCACAAGATTCATCAACCTCTAATGGCTTCCATAAGATAGCACCACTAGCAGGGTGACAGGGACCTTCAGTTGTATGTAAATGACTTAATGACACACTCAATGAGCTCTTCGTGAGAGTTTGTTACTTCAGCTCCCCCAGTGCTGTGTAGTAACAGCCTATGGAGAACACGCACCAAGACAATCAAGTATCAGCAGCCTCAAGAGCAGGTGATTGCACAGAGGACACACACGCACATGTATACACACATACACACATACATATTTATGTATACACATATATAGATGCTCACATGCATGCATGTATCAGTGCTGGTACAGAAGGGAAAAAATAAGAGAATTAAGGATAGAACATTGAGAAAACATGAAAATTCAAAGGCAGGTGAAAAAAGTGGTTAAGGGGATCCCAAATGAGCAGATATCCGAGTTATTGGAAATCAGAGAAAGAAGCATGAGAAATGTGGGGGTTAATGTGTCCGGCTTCAATCTGCTCTGAGCTCTGACCACTCCTGGGATGTGGGACATGGGAGGTTTTTTGTTTTGTTGTTGTTGTTGTTGTTGTTGTTGTTGTTGTTGTTTTTGAGACAGGGTTTCTCTGTATAGCCCTGGCTGTCCTGGAACTCACTTTGTAGACCAGGCTGGCCTCGAACTCAGAAATCCGCCTGCCTCTGCCTCCTGAGTGCTGGCATTAAAGGCGTGCACCACCAAGCCTGGCCGGACGTGGGAGTTTTGACTGCGCTTTCCCTTGGCAGGCGCTGAGCAAACGAGCAGGCGAGCATAAGAAGCCGAGGGACACCGAGCATAGTCTGGGTCCCCGGGTACTGCCAGAGCCCTCTTGGGAGTCCCCAGGCCTGCACAGAGACCGGAGCCATCTGGTTCTCGAATTCTTGGGGACCCAGATGACAGAAGAGCTGAGAACAAAGTGGGGACCTGCAGGCTGGATCTAGCCTGGGGCCGAAGGGGAAAAGAGAGGAGCTCCGGCTGGGTCCTCTAGAAAGGAGAGTCCTTGGCTTGTTTCGGCGGGCAGCTTGGCTTGGTGGAGGCCATGGCTGGGAGCACTGAGAGGCCTTCTGAGGGAGACTAGACCTGGCTCTTTAGATGAAGGCCTGCTCCATTGCTCCCTAGGCGGATCCCGATGAAAAGAGACAGTCCATGGTTTTAAAGCATTTATTGTCATGGCGGAGAATGGTGATGAGTCAAACAGTATCTCACTTTCTCAGGACGGGCCTGAGGGTAAATACCTTTTGCGGGAAGGAGTGTCTGGGAAGGGGAGCTTAATTGGCTAAGCCCTTCAGACTTTTAGGTCCTCATTAAAATGGAGATCTGTCTTGAGGCTATGTGATCTGTGGTCAAGTCCTCCACCTGTGGAGGGGTTTGGGGAGTTGCTCTTACATGACTGATGGCCACAGAATTATGGAGAGCTGCAGCCTTGTGTCGGAGTCCTGGGGTCCAGGAGCGTGGCAAACCTCTTACCATCCCTTGCATGGTCACCTGCGGGGGGCGGGGGGTGTAACTGGGGTTTCAAACCTAGCTCAGCCAGAAACCAGACTGCCTTTCACAGTCCCACAGAGAAGAGTCGAGATGTTGACTGGACCTTTCAGCTGTGGAGATGTACGACTAATGAGAACAGAGCTACAGCAATGCTCAGGGTCAACTTGCACTGTGAAATGGGAAATGATTAAAGAAATCCATGGAGTCTGTGGGGGACCGTTCAAGGAGCTAGCCCTAAGAGCATGCTTCGACTAGAAAGCCCCAAAGGGCTGGGTTATTTGATGTGATGTCAAAGGCCTCCCTGTTTACAAGGCTCCGGGTTTAGTTATAGAAATGCAACAGGCGGGCAGTTTGCAAGCCCCACCTAAGACACTCCCTTATTATCCTAATTGCCCCATAGGTTGGCCTGGGGAAAGGCCTCAAGGCAAGAGGCAATGTGG
The DNA here is from genome assembly GCA_902729485.2 of Mus minutoides. Lineage (NCBI taxonomy): Eukaryota > Metazoa > Chordata > Mammalia > Rodentia > Muridae > Mus > Mus minutoides. The sequence goes on along the minus strand of CACVCL010019219.1, from coordinate 4,244 downwards.
AGGAATGGCTTGGTAAGGTGGAGGAGGCCATGTTCACATCTCTCCGCCGCCTGTGCAAAGCTGCCATCGCTGATTACCAGGGGAAACCGAGGACAGAGTGGGTGATCGCTGGCCACCCTTCTCAAGTAACACTCTTGTTCAGTTTCTCTTTGGGAGCCTGGTCTGGTGCAGATAGCACATGTATGGGGGGGTGTTATTGCAGGTGATCCTGCACATGTATGAGGCAATGTGTTATAATACAGCACATGTATGAAAGGGTGTGCTACCATATAGCACATGTATGAGGGGGCATGTTGTTGCAGGTGATCCTGACCATTTCTCAGATCATGTGGTGCCGGGATTTAACTGAGAGTCTAGAATGTGAAGGTGATCACGTGGAAGCCCTGGAAAATTTTGAACAAGTAAATTTTGAGGTAAGACCTTTCCCAGAGAGGCACTGGACACGTTCTCATGTGCAAGATGATCCCCGTGTGGTTTTAATCGTGATTGATGCAAATTCACTTTATTTCAGAAGTTCTACTGTGCTGATAATGACTTCCAAAGCTTTGGAGTTCTTACTGAAGCCACTGTGTTCTGTTTTTCTTAGGGATACTTCCTGGATGACTAGTGGGGAAAGCAGCTTAAGGGGAAACTTCAGGGTTATTCATAATGATTTTCTATATTTAGACATACCTGTGGTTACTAGGACCGATGTGGTGGCTCAAACGAGATGTCCCCCATAGTTTTGGTATTTGAGTGCTGGTCCTCAGCTGATAGCACTATCTGGGAAGGCTTAGAGGAAGTATGTCATTGGGGGTGGGCTTTAGGTTGTCAGAACTTCATGCTATTCGGAGTGTGAGTTCTCCATTTCACGCTTGGGGCTGAAGATGAGTCCTCAGCTTCCCGCTTCAGTCACTGTACCTCCTCTCTGTCATCATGGACTCTGACCCTCTGAAACCGTAAGCCCAAACAAAGGCCTCCTTCTGTAAGTTGCCTTGACAGTGGTGTTTTAGCACAGTAATAGAAAGGTAACTATTACCACTAGGATGCCTCTCACAGAGATGTATATTTTCATTAACAATTGTTAAGAGAAGCCAGCATTGTCATGCATGCCTCAAAACACAGTGTTGTGGGGCAGAGACAGGTGGATGTCGGGAACTGACTGGTCAGCTAGCCAGCCTGGCATGAAGGGCAAACTTCAGTTGTAGTGAAACACTGTCTTCAGGCAATAAAACAAAAGGCAATGGGGGGAAAACACTCTGTGTCCTCTTCTGGCTTCTGCATGCATGTGAGATTTAATATACAAGTGTGCACGCGTGCACACACACACACAATTTTTTTAAAGTATTGCAAGTGTACAGTACAGTATTTCCAGGTGCAGTGTTGGGCACCAGACCTCTAGAACCCATTCTTCTTACCAAACTTTACAGTTTCCTGTCTGTTGAACAGCAACAACCCCCGCCCCATCCCCAGCCCTGGCAACCACTGCTCTTTTCTGTATGAGTTTGATGACTGTAGACATCTCACTCCTGTGACTGGCTTGTTTTATTTAACTTGATGTCCATCCAACTCATCCATGTTGCCTGTCACCTGCAACAGGATTTCCTTCCATTTCTGGCTGAATGCTAGTCCATTGTGGGTACAAGACACATCTTCTTTCTCCACTAATCCAATGATGGGTTTCTTTGTGCTAACTATGAAAAATCATGCATCTTAAGGCTGATTTTAATTCTTTGATACATATGTTCAGAAATGGGATTACTCGGTCACCCATATGTCCCAACATCATCTTCCTGCCAGCAGAGTACAGGAATCCAGGCTCCACATCCTTGTCAGTGCTTGTTATCTTCTTATCTTCCATAACAAGTTTGAGGTGACATCACATTGTGGTTTTTTTAAAACTATTTGTTCGCTGACAATTTTGTACATGTACTTAGTGCAATCAATTTATTCTCACCCCTACTTTCTCTTGTGTGTCTCCCACCCCTATGATCCCCATCACACTCTTTATAAACCCCTTCTGCACATTCATGTCTTTCTGTATTGTTATATGACTCACTGACTTTAACCAGGGTCACGTGTGCAGCCACAGGTTTGGAACTATCCATTGGAACCTGGTGGACTCACTACTGGTCACATAGTGAAGGCAACGACTGACCTTCCTCTCAGGTCCCATGAGTAACAACTACCAATAGTTCAGCAAGGAGAGGTATGCCCATTGACAGACCTAGCCTAGTGTACCCCCAGCTCAGACAACTGTGGCTGCTATGGCATCATGTGATGGCTGTACCGTGCCATGAAGATGACATTCCACAGCCCTTCTTCGTTTTCTGGCTCTTAAAGGCTTCTGCTCCCTCTTCTGTTGTGTCCCTTGTGCCTTAGAGGGGTGTACTGGCTAGGTTTGTGTCAACTTGACACAGCTGGAGTTATCACAGAGAAAGGAGCTTCAGTTGGGGAAATGCCTCCATGAGATCTAGCTGTGAGGCATTTTCTCAATTAGTGATCAAGGGCCCCTTGTGGGTGGGACCATCTCTGGGCTGGCAGTCTTGGGTTCTATAAGAAAGCAGGCTGAGCAAGCCAGGGNGTTGGAGACTGATTTTTGCTTTTGATTGTGACTGTGTGTGCCCTGATATTTTTCCCTCTTGAAGGAAGTTTTTAAATGAAGCCCACAGTTACGAGACTTTGAATTTTAAAGTACTTTGAATTTTAAAAGATATTTTAAAAGGATTGAACTTTTTGTTTTGTTTTGTTTTTGGAACTTTTTAATATGTAAAGACTGTGGGACTTTTAAAGTTATTTAAGATCTTGGGGTTGAGTAAGAACTAAGGATTGAGGCTTACTTGTGATGTATTTGTGTGTCAAGTTGACAAGGGGTCAATTGTACTGGCTAGGTTTGTGTCAACTTGACACAGCTGGAGTTATCACAGAGAAAGGAGCTTCAGTTAGGGAAATGCCTCCATGAGATCTAGCTGTGAGGCATTTTCTCAATTAGTGATCAAGGGCCCCTTGTGGGTGGGACCATCTCTGGGCTGGCAGTCTTGGGTTCTATAAGAAAGCAGGCTGAGCAAGCCAGGGGAAGCAAGCCAGTAAAGAACATCCCTCCATGACTTCTGCATCAGCTCCTGCTTGAGTTCCAGTCCTGACTTCCTTTGATGAACAGCAGTAAATGTAAGCTGAATAAACCCTTTCCTCCCCAACTTGCTTCTTGGTCATGATGTTTGTGCAGGAATAGAAACCCTGATTAAGACAAGGGGGCACTGTCAATGTCCCATTTAAGGCTGAGCACTCAATCCTCACTGTCTGTGATGGTTGGTTGGTTGGTTGGTTGGTTGTCAACTTGACATACACTAAAAGCTGGAGTCGTCTCAGAAGAGGGAGCATCAGATGAGAATTGCCTCTGTAAGATTGCCCTGTGAGCATGACCGTGGGGAAATGTCCTTGACTAAAGATTGATGTGGGAGGGATCAGCCCATTGTAGGTGGTCCAGTCCCTGAGCAACTGATCCTGAGGTGTACAAGAAAGCACACTGAGCAAACAATGGACAGCAAGCCAGGAAGCAGTACCCTCTGTGGCCTTTGAGTTTCTACCCTGAGCTCTTGTCCTAGCTTCCCTGGATAACAGACTAACTTGTAAGTGGAAATGAACCCTTTGCCTCAAAGCTGGTTTTTGTCACTGTGGCTATCTTGGCAATAAAAAGCAAACCAGGACACCGTTAGCATCTTGCACAGCTTTTGTCCATCACTGTTCACCGAAAAGAGAAACTTCTCAGATAGAGATGCGAATAGCATGTGCTTAAAATTTTCATAATTTTATTTTTCTTATATTAAGGTTTTGATGGTTCAATGCCTGATAACTAGAGATATTCAGTATCATATATACAGATCTATAGCTATAAATACAGAATCAGATACATAGATACTGGACATTGGTATTGAAAGAAAATAATATACGAGGCCTATGGTTTAAACAGCAGAAAACCTGAGGCAGGTACAGGCAAGTAAACAAAGTTGTTGACCGGTTATAGAGATAAAAAGGTATGCAAAGAGAGTAATGGGCCATTTGGCTTGCCTCCACTGACTCAGGAAAACCCCCTGCGGGATAGCTGCTACCTGGGGACTCTTGCTGGTGTTTGAACTAGCCGATAGTGTGAAACCGCGCCAATTTCCCCCACCCCCCTACCCCATTGTTATAAAAGCTCCTGATTTTCCAGCCACGAGGTCGATCCCCCTGTCCCCTGCGTGGGATATGGGTCGTCCCGGAGCTCC
>CACVCL010019204.1:0-110670 GCA_902729485.2 Mus minutoides | reverse complement strand
ACTTAGAGAGCCAGTGGCCTGCCCTTTGAGGGCAGCTGTTCACCAGGTGCTGTTGTAAGGTTTACAGGTATCAAATCACACATAATGTAGGCACTTCTATCTCCATTTTAAAGATGAAGTCAAATAAGGTGCTCCAACTGTACAAGTTAAGTCCCTTTCCCACTTGATTATCATTCAACTAAGATTTTAAATGGAGGTGCTTTGAAATCATTTATATCAACAGTTACCCAAAGCTCACTGCATAGTTCTATTACCAACAGCACCTATGAATGTCTATAATGACTGTTCTTCAAGTCAGAGCTTTGTGATCAGAATGCTGGCAGGAGCCCACTGTTAATGCTTTGTTTTGTAATGTGGTGCTGGGCCTTACACATGAGAAACACTAAGGTTACCACTAAGCTGTAACCTCTGCTAGTACTTTTAGCCTACAGATCATTCAGGTGAGACTGATACCTTTTGCTCAGCTAATTAACATCTATAAACATTGACTCTACCTGTCTGGTTCAGTCTCTGCCTGCCCTCCATTGTTTTTTATATTTTATTGTATAGTGGAATGTGACCCCTGTTTGCATTTACCACCATGGAATGGTCAATATAAATCCCCTGGTAGTCAGTGTTGGACCGTAGTGCTCCAGAGGATCCCTGCCATATAGATTATTAAAAGTGTGCTATCTCTGTAGATTGGTGCTGGTGTTACTTTATTGTACATTATTTTTCATTAAATATGCATGATTAGTTCCAGTAGTAACGTGAATATGTTTCTGAATGTATCTTTGTCCAGTGACTACTGGTGTCTGTGACAACCAGCTAGACACATTATTTGTCCTTATCTTACAGAGGCTAGGCCAACTTCAGCTGTTAGCAAAACCAAAAGATAAGCAGTAGGATTGAAGCACTTACAGTCTCCCAAGGGCTTACATATGACATGTCTTTAATTTGTCAGTGTGTCCTTTCAGAACACAACAGAAACAATAATAGAAGTGGCTAATGAGGATACAAGAAATGAAAGTGCAGGAGGGCAGATGAATATGAGAAGTGAAAATAGAGACGAACAAGTAAACGTAGAACCTCAGACTGAGACTAATCCATGGCAGCATTAGTGCTAGCTCACCATTTCTTTTGTGAAATTACTTACACGCCTACAGAGAAGCCTGAGTCCAACACACATATATCAAGAGGAGTCAGAATTTCTCTCTGCCTTTGTAAATGCAAATTATTTGACTTAAAAGTAGGTACTAGGGTTATTATGTATATATTATATTTTCTCATATGTGTTTATTTAGTTTCTGGTCATTTTCCACATTCACACAAGCTATTTAGAGCTATTGATTTTCAGGCTTTCCTTCAGCCATGATCAGTGGCAGATGGCTTTTTCAGCTCCCAAATTTTCATCCTAAGAAGGATGTAGTTTCAGATTTCCTGCTCAACCTAAATTGTGGAGCCCAGTAGTTAATTTTATGGGGGAGATGGCAACTTGTTTGATTACTGTTTGATTTAGGGTTGTTTTTTTATTTAGTAATTTTAACTCTTACTTAGAGTCGTCATTAAACATTCTAATGAGGTGATCAATAACCATTTCGCAAAACCATCTAATGCAGGTCTAAGGTTGATTTCTCATCTGTCCCAACTAGTTCAAACATTATTGCAAATTCAGCAGTGTGTGTACACAGTGAGATACCATGTGTAGTTAATCCACACATGGGATTATCTGTATTATATTTAATATTGCTTGAAAATTCAGTCTGATAGCATTTTGTGACAATGAGAAAGAGAACTGATGCCCCCGTGCCTGCTGTGTGACAGGCATGCAGTACCTCTCCGCATTTCACAAAACTCCGAAGAGAATCATCTCCGTTTCACAAATGAGTAAGCCCAACTTTAGAGCCATAATGACTTAAGCAGGGTACACAATCTGGAAATGTTGGCACAGACATTTGAAGACAGAGATTACTGGCTTCCAAGTTGCTGATTTCCCTAGTATTTTATGATCTTTGGAAACTATTGTAATTATAACCAGTTAGTCCCCTTTCCCACCTCCCCCTTCCTGTGTGTGTGTGTGTGTGTGTGTGTGTGTGTGTGTGTGTGTGTGTGTGTGTTGAGGTTAAGAACTATTATAGTTGCTGGCCATTGTTTAAAGTGTGACCCTTGAAATGCTGTGTTGAAATTGTTACTAAATGTATTAGAAGGAAACATGTGGGCCTGGCTGTTACAAAACAGCATTATTAAATACAGCAAGAATAATTTCAGAAATTGCTCAAGAGGCACAGAGGGCCCACAGATGCATGCAAGACACTTATCTTCACAAAGGAGTCTGAATGATACCTGTACAATTTGGTCTTAGTGGCATTTGAGGTAAAGATCAAAGCTGACTCTGTCTCTTGAGAGGGCCAGCACTGGTGACAAGCAAAGATGGCAGCACTGTCATTTACAAGGTGTTGTGATGACTTAGTGTTCCAGACTGTGGGACACTAAGCTGAACTCTTTCCTACATAAAGAATCTTACTAAATAATATCTGTTTATTATTGTCAGAACCAGTATGTCTGTGTTATATGAAGAAAGGGAGAAATTCTTGACAACTGTTTGTTCTTTGGCTGAATCTTATTTTCATGTTTCTAACAATTATACAGACTGCAGAGTTCTTAACTCATTGAACACTTAGTTCCTGGTCTGCAATACGTGTGTCCTATTTATGTGACTTTGTTAACATATACAGGTCACCTGATCGGTCCTTTGGTCTTGCTAACAATGTGCTAGTAATTAATGATGGGTGTGTTGACTTAGTATCCTACAGTACTGCTCAGGTGACAAGGACTAAATGGCTGCACTTTGCTTGCCTTCTGTTCATGTATCATAATCTGAGTATGGCTTTGTATTTTATGAGCATTCCGATGACTGGAGCCTCACTTCTGGCTTTTCTCTCTGCGCCTTTGTCTTCCAGGATTGCACAAACCCACGGTCCTCAGCTGCAGGCTCCTCCAATGCTGTCAAGCTCAGTAGATTTTTTGATAAGGTAATGGCTTCAATTAAGTTATTTTTAAACTTAACATATGATAGCTTAAACTCTTTGTAGAATGCTGTGTCCTTTTGTTCCTTTGCCCAAAACTTCACAGCCTGAATACGTGTTTTGATCTCTCTTATCTGTTGGACTAATTGCTCAAGGCCTGCTGACGTACTTACTCCATCTCCAGAGCTCTCTAAGCAAAGAGTAAAGGCTATTGGAGGGAGTGGGGGTTCCTCAAAACAGTTTATAGTACCTGTTTTTTAGTGCTTTGTGTAATTACATCTCCCAAAGGCACCAAACAGAGGTTAAAGCCCTTTATTCTCTCAGCTATGAATATTTTCTATGTAAATGTTGCTATTACTTTGTAAAGCTAAACTGTCTCCTGGAGTCTGTTGTTTCCCTGTGAGGAGCATCTGCACCCTCCTGTCACTGAGCTGGAATGAGAGGGAGCAAGCTGGAGCCCTGCTCATCTGCATCTCCAGGTTATGCAGCTGCCTTACATCGTGCTCGTTTTGCATAGCAGTGTAATATAGGACTTTCTTCTGCATGAATTACTGAAAAAAATTAATTTCTCTATTAGATCTATTCAATGCTGGAAAAATTGCTCAATGGTTAAGAGCAGTTGCTACTCCTTCCAAGGACTCAGATTTAGGTCCCAAAGCCCACAGTGAGCTGCTCACAACCACCTGTGACTCTAGCACCAGCAGTCAGCTACCCTCTTCTGGCCTCTGTGCTGCTCACAACCACCTGTGACTCTAGCACCAGCAGTCAGCTACCCTCTTCTGGCCTCTGTGGTGCACATGCAAGCAAGCAGGTATACACACAGCACATATACATATAAATAAAGTTTTTAAATTACAGATCTTCCTTATGGATATAGATATATGATATATAGATATTCCATATTATTTGAGTGATATTTGGCCCCCTTTTCAGTATGTTACCAGAGGTCCAGTAGGTGACTGTGTGTCTAATAGGGAAATTTTATCTCACTTTTTAACTGAAGTGTGGCAAGAAAGGACAGATGTGCACATGCACTGATTCCCATGGTTCTCAGATGGCCTACCCTCAAGCTAGGGCCTAGGAAAGTGACAGTCTCTGTACTCCCTTGCTAGGCTGCACAGATATTAGCATTTTCTTGGGAAGTGGTGCAAGGAACTATATATTCTCTCCATATTGTTTTCAAATCTAAAATGTTGCAGCATCTGCTTGGCTTAGATCTGTGTCCCCATCTAATACAAAACCCTGTCCCTAAGATCAGCATCCTAGCCGGGTGGTGGTGGTACAAGCCTTTAATCCCAGCACTTGGGAGGCAGAGACAGGTGGATTTCTGAGTTCGAGGCCAGCCTGGTCTACAAAGTGAGTTCCAGGACAGCCAGAGCTACACAGAGAAACCCTGTCTCAAAAACAAACAAACAAACAAAAAAAAACAAACAACAAAAAAAACAGCATCCTATAGATCTGGGTTTGATTTGGAAAGGTCACATAGTATACATTTACATGTTTTAAGTATTTTTTTAAGATAAAAACTCTTAAGTCACATCCTAGAGAAACAATGGATTTTAGACTAGCATAGCCTAAGTTATCAGCAAAGATAAATAAATAAATAAATAAATAAATAGGTTGGTTTTAAGAAAGGAATAATATGCATAAGAGAGGAGGACTTCATGAGTTGGGGGCGATCAACTCTCAGCAAAAGAGTAAGCTAGCTTTGTTGTCTAAGTCTCAGTAAAGAATGCATCAATAAAATGATTGGCTGGTTTTACACAACGTGTACTGGATATGAAAGCACAATACGTGGCAATACAGTCTGCCCGTTTTCTGTAGGGAAAACCTGTCAGAATGCCAAGGCTGCTTCGACTAGAGGCGGGCTGGGTCCTCCAGATTTCCTTAGCAGGTGATAAGTCTATGCCTGCATGATAAGGTGTCCCTGTCCTGCTGCGAATGAGGAAAGGCATCAGTCCTTTGGGGGCTTCAGGGACTCAGTGTTTCAAGGTGTATGCTAACCAGAAACCAGGTTTTCTACCTCAAAGGCCAATAAATGCATCTTTGTCCTGGTCTCATGACTTAAAATACTGAGACGCAGTCTCCAGGAGAGAAAACCGGAATAATTTGTCTTAGGCAATTGAGAGCAAGCTTCCCAGGACTGAAAGGACAGGCTCTGCGCCAGAAGGCTTCCCAGCTTCATCCCTCCAGATGCGACTGTCTTAGTCCATCTGCACCTAAGCTGTAACTTACTTGGTTTTTCTCTTGCAGCAGCACCTCTGCACCCAGCGCAGTGTCTCCAGGATAGAGTGGAGATCAATCTCCTTCATCATCTGAAATCATGGTTCTCAAAGCCATTGTGTTAGGACATGTGTCTTGTGAGCTTCTTCTTTACACAAGCTGTGATGTTTTATAAGATACATCCACTGCTTTAGCCTGTATTCCCCCTGACAAATTCAGCGAGCCTTGAAACAACTGCGTAAGGACACCAGCGAAGCCTGTGAGGGAAACCCACTGACTGCTTGATGCTGTGTCCTTGTCCACAGGCAGGATGCACAGAATTCCTCGCTGCTTCACACAGACCCCTCTTGAGGATTACAGCAGTGCTATAGGGATCCTTTAGGAGCTGACTGGTGGGAAACTTGGCCTAATTGCTGCATACGCTAGGGACCTGTTGGGACATTATTCTGTCTTGGTCTCTATGTGTTACTCATTTCTGAGTTTTATTGACTTTTGAAGCAAAGTCTTACTACATAAACCAGAATGGTCTGAAACTCACCAAGTTGCCCAGGCTTGCCTTGAACTCCTAATCCCCCTGACTGTGCTTCCTGCATGATGGGATTGACTACAAAGTCTCATAATGATAGAGTGTATCACCATATTCTGTTATTGGTGTATCCTTCCTTCCTTCCTTCCTTCCTTCCTTCCTTCCTTTAGAAATGAGTAGGTAGTAATGGAAATAATCTCACACTTTCAATCCCGTTAGCTCTACTTGTGCCACAGGACCTGCAGAAGCCACGAGTGGGTGTGGGATCCCCTGAAGCTGCTTGCAGGTGGTTGTGAGCTGCCCAGTGTATGTGGTGGGAACCAAATTCCAGTCCTCTCAAAAGGCCGCCAGTGCTCAGCTGCCGAGCCCAGCATCTGAGTCTTAACTCACTGTAGTAAATGTCCAGAGCTGTTGAAAAGGGACAACATTGTTTAATTTGAAAATATGTCCTATGGTTGCATTAATGAATGTTATAAATTAATTGCTTTTTCAGGGTAAGTATGCTGAGCCCTAAAATCTTTGTTTGTTTTTTGCAGGTTATAGAGAAGAGATATTTTTTTAGAGAAGGTAATCAGGTTGGTATCTAGCTTTTTCTTGACAAAGTGGCTCCTTAAGTTTTGAAAAACTTGGTTTCTATTTTTTTCCTCCAGAGGGGAAATTTTTTTTTTTTTTAATTAGGAAAAGCTCTCTGTAGGCACAGGCAACTTACTTTCTCCGGTCCTCTTGACTACAAAAGGACAAAACCGAAACAGGCAACATGAGGATCTGCAGGACAAGAAGAACCCAGGGATAAGGAGATGCTCTGACCTAAGAAGATCATTTCCTCAAGGAGACTTCAAGGGTTTATGTCATAACAGACACTGCATATAAAAGTCCAGTTGGGGATTCCAGGAGATCTGTCCTTTCGAGATGGCACTGCCACCGATTTGTTGGCAAATGTTTTCTGTGTTTGTAGAGTTTCTTTTAATTATTTATCATTCTATGATTTTCTGATTGGAAGCTCAGAGAACATCAGGCTGGCGTGCAAGAATGTGAAGCAGGAGTTTAGTTTTAACATGTGACTCTTTGTGCTACAACATAACAGGATTCTTTCTTGCCTACAGATTCCGGGCTTTTCTGATCGGAAGAGGTTTGGTGGAGGGGCACTGAAGAACTTCCACTGTGACTGAGTGGCCCTCTGCCCTGGAAGAGTGAGGGGACAGCAGCAGTGTCCACAGCTTTCTCTTGCTGTGGAGGGCCAGTAACTTCTCAGGCTTTGGTAAAAACATCTCAAAACGCTACCTCACCCTCTCATGGAACATTGAAAGGAAGCAGCAGCATGGAAGGTCCTAGCTCTGCCCGTTCTCTGTGTCCTCACCACCCTGCCCCTGTTTATAGCTTATGTAAAAGCCTTGTGACGACATGAGGTCTTGTCATACCCATGCAGGAAGGAACTGGAGGCAAGGGCTTCAGAGAAGGCTGACTCTTGCTTGGAATCAGAGGGTTTTACAGGCCTGCGATTTTCCCACACTCGCTGCTGAACGCTTAATTAAGTACTTCAGAAACATATCTGTGTTGTTTTACCTTCCTGAGGGGAAAGGTCATGTTAATCAGCCCTGAGTTATCCACCCCAAACCATCTCTGTCATTTTAAAAGAAGCCAAATGGTGTTATTTCATTTTCTCCGTCCTCATTACACACAGGGATACCTAAGAATAGCAACCCCATCTCCTCAGCTCTCTCTGGGAAAAGGCTTAGTGTCTGGGAAGAGCGATGGACTAATAGCTGGAGTTAAATAGAAATACAAATTAATAATACATGCCGAACAGACCAGAAGCGAAGGGTCTGTGAGCCTCCGACAGCTCTGCTCTAAGGTTGCAGCTGTTGGAGGCTCTCTCTGCTTTCTGTTTGGAAATTGGGTGAAATCTGAGACCTGTACAAAGCCAGTAAGACAGATTTATTGCCTCTCTGGTGTTTTTTTTTTTTTTCTTTTCCCACTTTGGTTGGTTGTTGTTCTGTTTATTTGTCAGGAAATCCAGTTCCTGGAATGTCCCTTAATACGATGAACAGTAAGCTTATTATCCTTGTCTTAACAATGTATTTATGAGAAAGTCAATTCAGTTCCATAGTAACGAACTCACATACATTATGAGCATGTCTGAGATTTCATAATCACGCCACAGCGTTTTTTTGGTGGTGGTGTGTATGTATATGTTTGCATAATTGGTCATCATTGTTTCTTAGCCATCTTCTTCGCTGGTTTAATCTTTCAGCTAAGTTCCTTAGTTTATAAAATTGGTTGCCAAAAACTGCTGCAATTGGCTGCTGTGTTCAACACCTTGATTCCATATGCTTCTGTCTCTACAGCGGCGCCCCATTCCCCGCTCCCCGCTCCCTGGCTTTGTACCTAATTAAAAAATCATGGTATTAATACACAGTGTCATTTCTTTTAAAACCAGGTGAAAACTACTTTTCCGTTCCATTTTAATTAAACTTCAGAAGGGCTCTGGAAGTCGGGGTATGCTGGAAACTTAGAAACTCAGAAAGGCTGTCTTGGGGATGTGAGAAGTGGGTCTCCTGAGCTGGTCTGCCCTCCAGCTTCACCTCGTCACTGGTGGGACCTAGTCCCTGTTCCATTGTGCTAGCTGATTTTTTTTTTGTTGTTCTCTGATGTAATTAGTGTTATGCAAACCATTGTCCATGTGGAATTTAGTACAAGTGTATTGTGGCAGAGGCCTGGCTGGAAAGATAGAACCCAAATGCTACACAGAGCGCTAGCTGTAGTGTATAACCTCTCCATGTTTCTCTTCAGTTACATGGAGGGGCATGGACTGTGTGGCTCAGTGGTAAGCGCTTACGTAGCATATGCAAGGTGTTAGAGTTGATTCCCAATATCAATATTTTAATAAAAAATAAATACATTAAAACCCATTCCCTTTTCTCTCCTTTCTTTGTAATTAAGAAGCCTATCCCAATTTCTATCATTTATTTCTTATTAAGAAATAAAAGGGCCAGGTGTGGTAGTATACACATTTAAACCCAGCACTTAGGAGGCAGTGTCAGGCATATCTCTTAAGTTTGAAGCCAGCCTGATCTACAGACTGAGCTCCAGGACAACCAGGACTATACAGAGAAACCCTGTCTCTAAAAACAGAGGAGAAGGAGGGAAAGAGGGGTGGGGGGAAGGTAGAGCAAAAGGTTAGTAGTTAAGAGCACTTGATGCTCTTGCAAAGAACCTGAGTTTGGTTCCCAGCACCCTCAGTAACTCTACTTGCAGGGAACCCAGCGCCCCCTTGTGGCCTCCGTGAGCACATGCATAGACACAGTGTGTTTTGTCATGCCTGAAGGCAAAGCACTCATACGTATAAAGTAAAAATACTTGAAGTGTAAGGGGATTAAAGACCTATCAGTGATAGCTACAGGGTCAGATTTGATAAATTAATAATATTCCTCAATTCCATTTCTTACTTTTCTACCTGCTTGATTCCTTGAACTATAGTTTTTCTTTACAATTTTATAAACTTTTTTTTATTTAAACAAACAAATAAAGATGGCACACAAACTAAACATCACACAACCAAATTAACCCCACCCAAGCCTATCATCTCAGTGAACTTCTGTACAGTTAGGGCTTCACAGTGAGTGTAATGCCTTTACAGTCGTGTGTGTGTGTGTGTGTGTGTGTGTGTGTGTGTGTGTGTGTACACTTATGTTGACCAATAGGTTTCTAAGAAACAATAAATTTTAATATACTCATCTGAAGTCAATTCATTGCAAGTATATATAACAGCAAATAAAGCTGTTTACCAAATGAGTGTTATTTGTAAACATCCTAAATAGAATGTTCTTGAAGCATGATTTTTAAAGACTTAGTCATATATGCTACATGTGAACAATAATTTAATATAATACAAAAAATAAATTATTACAACTGCCAGGATTGTTGTTTAGTGTATTGAATCTACCTTCATAGTAGCATAAGTTGCTAGTGATAGCTGTTAGCCATTGTTTTCTGGCTTTTTTTTTCTGTGTGTTTTTTCCCTGTATAATTTAGAGTTCTTGACCAGTATTCTTCCTCAGTGTAGAGGCAACCAAATGTAAAAGTATGGAGACATGCATCTGACCCCTGCATGGACAGGACCGTTACTTGAAGCCTAGTTGAGGATTTAAATGGTCTCTCCATCTCAGTGCCACTGGGATGCAAAGACATTACTCCTTCTTACAGTACCTTAGCATTGTAGAAAAGGCAAAAACCAAAAAGGTACCTCCTCTCCTCCTCTTATCCCTTCTCCCCCAAAGCAGGTTATAGAACCTAGCTGCCTTGTCCCTGAACTTGGTCACAAAACCGTTATTCCACATGCCCCCTCTTCAGCTCAGAAGGAAAGGAGCTTCTTTATCCTCAAAGATGGAGACACCAAGCAGACTCTGTAAGTGAGCCTCACCACCAGACATGCCCTGCTTGCTTGAGGTTCAAACAATCAGTATGCTTTTCTCTTGGTAATCCACCTGTTGTCAGTGCCTCCTCCACCATGAGTGAGAAAAGAAAAGTCTTCCCTTCCCTGGGGAACTTCATCTCTGTAGTTACTTTTTCTGTCCATTTTGAAAATAGACTTCTTGAGATGGATAGCCTCTGCCATCAGACTGGGATGACGTATTCCTAATTTCTGCCATTACCTTCACTTCAATGGCATGTATTAGAGCACCTAACATAGGTAGAAATTCGTATAGACTATTTAATAGATGGTGGTTTCCTTGGTTCTAAGAAAGCTAATGGTTCAATGAGATTTCTGCATTGATTTGCTACCTTAAAATTTAGAAAACTCGGGGGGAAAAAAGTAGAAGAATTAAAAATGTATTCCGTCGTAGTTGAAAGACAGCTAAACCACTTCACAGGAAAAAGAGGTGTCCCAGTGTACTGGCTAGTTTTGTGTCAACTTGATACAGTTGGGTTATCACAGAGAAAGGAGCTTCAGTTGGGGAAGTACCTCCATGGGATCTAGCTGTGAGGCGTTTTCTCAATTAGTGATCAAGGGGGAAAGGCCCCTTGTGGGTGGGACCATCTCTGGGCTGGTAGTCTTGGATTCTATAAGAGAGCAGGCTGAGCAAGCCAGGGGAAGCAAGCCAGTAAAGAACATCTCTCCATGGCCTCTGCATCAGCTCCTGTTTCCTGACCTGCTTGAGTTCCAGTCCTGACTTTCTTTGGTGATAAACAGCTGTATGGAAGTGTAAGCTGAATAAACCCTTTCCTCCCCAACTTGCTTCTTGGTCATGATGTTTGTGCAGGAATAGAAACCCTGACTAAGACACCCAGGAAGTCCAACCCTGAACCTCAACTATTCCAATGTATGCTTGCCTCTGCACAGTGTGTACACCCAGAGTTTGCCAGGGCTGTTCCGTAGGATTGAAAGGTTATGGCTTTTCAGTTAGAATGAATCCACAGGATTCCCATCAGTTGCATTCAAACTCAGAAGTGCATGAAAACCTCCTTCAATACTGGATCTAAATTCCGATTCCAGAGTTTCATCTGTTTTCCTTCCCATCCCTTGATTCTATATGTGATAAGATATCTATTTTATATTTTTTGACATTTTTAATGTTCGTGTGGAGTGTGTGTGTGTGTGTGTGTGTGTCTGCAGAGGCCAGAAGAGAACATTGGATACACTGGAGGTAGAATTACAGACCGCTGTAAGCTGCCTGACAGAGGTGTTCTAAAGTGCTAAACATCTCTCCAGCCCCCAGATGTTACATATTTAACAGGTTCATGTGATCCTAATGCAGGTGGTGAGGACCTAGCATTTCAGAAAGACAAATGGACTAAAAAGTGTGGAGTATATAGAATATAAAATGTGTGCTGTATGAGTACCTGTAGCAAAGTTATACCATCACGCAACTTTCATCTCACCGTAGTGATCTAGTCCATTTCTTTACCTCTTAGAGCCATGCCAACCCCCCCCCCTCCCGGCAAACCAGGAGATACTTGTCTTTGGTATATGGTGAGCATTCTTGGTGATGCTAATTTCTTAGAGATACCTGTTTCTAATCCAGGTACAGCTGTTTGTAGCCAGTGCTCTGCTGGCTGTCATAAAGCACACCACTTCTCTTGACAATATTTTGTTTTCTCAGCTAACTAACCACTTAGCTTTTCCAAACAGCGGTAGAAAATATAGCCTCTAGACTCTAACCAAGCTGTAACAGCTTGCTCAGAACAGTCTTCCATTTGGGATCACCTGCCCTGGAGCCCGCTGTGCTGTGACAGCCATCCTGGAGTGGTAGCTTTGCGGGTCTGTCACACTAACCTTCACATCATCCCAACTTCCTGGAAATTTTTTTCCATTTTTTTGAGGGTGAGGCAAGGGCATCAGTGGTCTTACCATGAAAGAGCACACACAGCCCATAGGTGTGCAGGCGCACACAGACCATAGGCATGCAGGCACACACAGCCCATAGGTATGCAGGTGCAGATCATTTTAAGGGACCCATTTTCCAGATCTTCAATTTCCATGTGTATACCTTTAACAGAATGAGCTGCCTGGGAATGCGACCCTTAGCTAATTCTTCCCACCTTAGCTTTCACCCTTTGTTCATAGCTTTGTCCTCTCTGGCAAAGAAAGAACTTACTAGCTAAGTGACTATCAACAGTTTCTTTAAAACAACATTATTTTTTGTGTATGTGGAATTCCTAAAAACAAAGCACTGTGGTACATCTCTACAAGGTACATGCATCTTCCAGGTGCAAAAAAAAGGGACAATTCTAAATAGTTTCTTTAAGGACTTTGCCTGTACCAATCCCCATATTTATTTTTAAATATGCCTGTCTTAGGTGACTTAGTCACTGTTCTGTTGCTGTGAAGAGACACCATGACCAAGGCAACTCTTATGAAAGGAAGCATGTTATTGGTGACTTTCTTACACAGTCTCAGAGGTGTAGTTCGTTAGCGTCACAGTGGGGAGGACGGTGGGCATGGCAGGCACAGTGCTGGAGATGGAGCTGAGAGCTACATTCCTGATCCTCGGGCAGATTGAGAACCTGGTCCTACCGTGGACTCCTGAAACCTCAAAGCCCACTCACTCCCAGTGACACACTTCATCCAACAAGGCCGCACCTGCACATCCTCTAACCCTATCAAAGAGTTCCACTTCCTAGTGAACATTAAAATATAAAAGCCTATCTTATTTAAACCTAATACATATTGTGAAAATGTGCATTGAAACCCACTATTTTGTACAATTGATATATACTATAAAAAGCAAAATCAATCAAAGACAAGATAAATAACTGTTAATAGTTTCTTTAAAAAGATAATTTTCTACATTTGGAACTCTTGAAAACAATGCAATAATGAAATTTGAAAATGTTAAATGACTATCAACAGCTTCTTTAAAACAACATTTTTTTTTTTTGTATAAGTGGAATTCCTGGAAACAAAGCCAAGAAAAAACTTCAGCGAAAAATAGCCAGCCAGTTGCTGCTAGCTTTCGTCAAAGAACCCTTTGGTAGTGGTCATCAGTTACTGTAGGGACTCATAACTAGTCAGAGTGCTGAGAAGAAAAGACAACTAGGTGTTCAGCCATAAATGAAATGTCTGTACATCATCCCCTCCGAGGATCATAGAACATTCTAGAAAGAATAGGGGGAAGAGACAGAAACGAGTTGGGGTGGTGATGGATGTCCGCTTCTAGCTTGACATGGTGGTTACACTCTTGAACTCAACTGCTGTGATTGCCTACATAAGATCTGCACAAGATGGAAGCCATCAACGCCGTTCTCTTTGTTAGAAGAACCCATGCCCCCACCAAGGATTTTTGCAGTTGATGATTGATGGGGGAGGGGAGGCAGCACTCTGACAGACAGGCAAAGAAAGCATAAGAAAGATGTCATGCCCAGGACGAAGATTTGACAGGCTTCACCACCTCCCCTTGAGAAGCTCCTTCCCTTGGGAAGCTCCTTTCAACTGACCTGTCTAAACTCCGTGTCCTCGGCAGGTCCAGACTGGGCTGTGTGCCAGACAGCCCACTCTTCTCTGTTAGTGATGACCAATCTAAAGTGAGGGCTGGGAGGCCCCTCCTAGGCCACCTTTAAAACCCTAGCCCTCCAGGAATAAATAAATAAATAAATAAATAAATAAATAAATAAATAAATAGATAAATAAATAAATAAATTTCGCCTTCTGGCTTCTCTTCCTGCTGGTGGGAAGTAGTCTAACTCTAGTCAGGTGGACACATGCTCTTTGTTTTTTAATAAAACTTGTTTGGTTGCTGTGACTGGTTTATTTCCTGACTTTTAAATGAGCACAGACCCAACCCAGGTCTTTTACACAGTCACAGCATTACCAGTAAAATGTCCTTGTACCTATAAACAGGCTTTCCCCTGTGCTCCTTTAGGTAACTCTGGTTGGAGCACACACACAAATCAGAGCCATAAAAGAAGAAGTGGAAGGAGAACAGAGGATAAAGGCAAGAAATGAATATGATTGGAACACACTACATTCATGTATGAAGATAACACAGTGAAGCCCGTTATTATGTATAATTAATATGTCAATACAAAGA
The DNA here is from genome assembly GCA_902729485.2 of Mus minutoides. NCBI lineage: Eukaryota > Metazoa > Chordata > Mammalia > Rodentia > Muridae > Mus > Mus minutoides. The sequence continues at coordinate 96,388 of CACVCL010019204.1, read as the reverse complement.
AAAAATAATCAAGGCTTTGTCACATTCTTTCATGACAAAGCTTTTCTCTTAGTCTATCAAAGCACATAACAAAGTATTTAAAAATTGGCTATAAACAGACAATGTGTAATATTCAGTAAAGTACATGATTCCAGTAGCTGGGAAATGAAGCCTTTCCAATAAGCCTCCAACTATTCCCTTTCAACACACACACACACACACACACACACACACACACACACACACATACACACAAAAACTAAGGTGTTGAATTGTAGATCACTAGAGGTAATACTTAATGGTAAATGACTGATGTTTGAGTTCAGAAGTGAATAAAAAATTGCTTGCATTAATATCTATTTTCATGTGAACAAAATTTTTTAATGTGTAAAACCACAAAAAAAATCAGGATTAAATGATACAATCTTGCAATTTCAGAAGTAAGGATAAGTATTTCCAGAGCTGGTATGGTGACTTAACAGGTAAAGGCTCTTGCTGCCAAGCCTGACAGTGGAATTTGATCTCAAGACCCACATGGTGGAAGGAGAGAACCAATCAATGCCTTAGGCCAGTGCTTCTCAGCCCTCCTAATGCTGTGACCCTTTAATACACCTCATGTTGTGGTGAATCCCAAAACATAAAGTATTTCATTGTTACTTCACTGTAATTTTGCTACTGTTAGGATCATAATGTAAATATCTGATTGATATACAGGGTATCTGAGACCCCTTGTGAAAGGGTCCTACGACCCCCCCCCCCAAATGGGTCACTACCACAGGTTGAGAACCACCTCCTTAGGGTGTCCTTAGACTCCATAGCTGCATGGTGACAATCACCATCACCCCCATCCCAGCAAAAACTAAAATAAAATACATTGAATATTTCTGGAAATTGTGTGCCTCATATTTAACAAGTTATCCAAAGAGGTCATATTTCTGGCCACTAACCTAAAGAAGAACCTTACAGTCTCAGATCTAAAGAGAAATACATGTGAAAGACCAGGAAAAACCCAGACCCCCTAGCAAACAGAGAAAAGCCAAGAATGTAGGATAGCCGGTTCAATGACCCTGTTCCAGGAACTGGCTGACCACAAAAGTTAGATTAAAATCTTGAGAACAATCTTGAGAAGCAGAGAGTTTCCCTTGTGATTTTTAGTTCCCCCTTGTGATTTTTCACTGGCATTTTAGGTATTTTCCAATAATGCCCTCCCTACCCCCTTGGGTTGTGGTTTTTTTCCTTTAAATACCCACTCTCCCAGCTACTGGGGGTTGAACTCCTCTACCCCTGCGTGGGATATAAGTTGGCCCCAGCGCGCTGGTTCCTATCAACAAACTTTGTGTGATTGCAGCAAGGACTGTCTCTCGTGAGTTCTTGCAGGGGGGATGGGGTCGCGTCATCCCGGGACTTGAGTGAGGGTCTCCCCTCTTCGGGGGTCTTTCACATGCTATGAAAATTCTGAAAATGCAGTTGGGGGCAGGGGAGAAGGCTGAGGGTTTGGGGTTTGGTTTTTGTTATTTTACTGAGTCGGGGTCACACTATGTTGCCCAAAGCCAGCCTCTGGAGCCTAGGCTCAGTCTACCAAGTCCCTAGGATGACATCCTCATCACCGTTTAGAATGCTTGTTTTTGATACTTTCCTTTAGACCTTTTCTTGGGGAGCTTCCAGAGAGTGAAGTTCCAACCTGCTAGATCAGAAATCAAGCAAAGATTTGAAGCCTGCCAACTTCAAATCTTGCTTCTTGGCTCACTGCTCCACATATCCCCAACATTGACATCTCATCCTTCCGCATGCATATATATATATATATATATATATATATATTTGGTTAATTAAATAATATTAAATAATATATATTTAATTAAATAATATATATTTGGTTATATAAATTTGGGTAATTAAAATGGCAAGCCATTACACAAAGAATCAAGGCCATCCATACCTGTGTTTTGTTTTGTTTTGTTTTTATCATTATTCTCATTCCCTGGATGTTTACCTCACAAAACCTGGCAGAGTAATTGCAAAGCAAATACTTAATTTATTGAATCATTGTTATAAAAATAGAAAAGGCAGGAAATGAAGTTAGCCTACATAGGAGGACTTCCTAAATCTTATTAATAGGTTAATTTTTTTTTTTTTTGGTTTTTTTTTTTTTTTTTTTGGTTTTTCGAGACAGGGTTTCTCTTTATAGCCCTGGCTGTCCTGGAACTCACTTTGTAGACCAGGCTGGCCTCGAACTCAGAAATCCGCCTGCCTCTGCCTCCCGAGTGCTGGGATTAAAGGCATGCGCCACCACGCCCGGCAATAGGTTAATTTTGATTTAAACATTTCCAGCATCCTAAAGCAAATCTCATCCAGCCAGTCTTTTCTTATTTCTTTTGTCTCTCACACAGGAAAAGGCTTACTTTTTTAATTTTATTTATTCATTTTTATATAGGGTCTTTCTATATATCCTTGGCTATCCTGGAATTCACCTAGCCTCAGACAGACAGAAATCTGCCTGCATCTGCCTCCCAAGTGCTGGGATTTAAGGGTGTGCATCACCACTCTTGGCTGTGAAACACATAAACCTGCCTTCAAGCAGGCACTATAGAAAAGCACAACACTGAAGCTGTTCCCTGTCACTCACGGCCTCCTGTGTGTTGTTGTCTTTTTAACCACTAAAGCAAGTTAGCAATGGGTAATGAAGCTCCAAGGTTCTCATAAACTCAGGCATGTGAGAATTCCTTTCCTTGAATCCACTTTCTGTTTCAAGTCTGCGTACTGTATAATTAGCCTCAATAATACAGGGGTCTCCATCCACTACTAAGTTTGTATATAAAACCCAGAGTTTATATGCTATATATAAAATGTCATATATCCGTGGACTGTGATTTCCCTGTAAGCTGCCTGCTAGAAATTAGTCCACGAGTTTGGACCTACATCCCCTTATTTCTATTAACATGCCCATGGGGCTGGCCCTCTGTGTGGAACACCTCATGCACAGGCAAACCATTGCAGTACAACTACAGTATGCCACAGTCCTGAGCTCTGAAGGTTGCTTAGCTCCACAATCTAAAGACACGATCTCAGATAAGCAGCCTAGATCCATTTTAGACCTGAACAAATGATTTTTAGCTGTATGGTTAAATTATCTATCTGTACTGTTAACCAACCACTCCTGAACTCATTAGTGTAGGGTATGCCATTCTGTTTCCTCCCAAGTCTTTCAGCCACCGAGCTGGGCTGGGTTTACCTCATGTCTCCAATGTCATGTTTACCAAGACCCAGAGAAGAAAAGGGCTCCCCATCTCTTGACTTGTTTTTTCTAGTGAGTCTCACTGGGTTGTTCAGGCTGGCCTTGAACTCAAAATCTTCTTGCTTCAGCCTCCCAAGTACTGGGGTGGCAGGTGTATGCCACCGTGGCCAGCTAAAGATGCTATTGACAGAGGTAACAGTAAAGTTGTATTCAAGGGGCACATAAGGGAGAATCTGGGCAATGTTTGCAGTTACTATGATGGTTTTTTGCTCCAACCCCTCCTTTACTCCTTCCTCTCTTTCCTTCTTCCCCTCCTCCTTCCTTCCTTCTCTCTCTTTCTTCCTTCCCTCCATCCTGAGATGTCCTACTGTAAGAAGTTACATGCCAGAGAACAGAGGAGTAAAGAGGTAAGAGGAGGACATTTAAACTCAAACTTCAAGATTAATCAGCACAGAAAACCACTTTCCTACTCCCCTTCTGTATGCTGAAGGTCGGCCTTCAGCCACTCTGCAACTGATTTTGGAACTAACCAATCGACCAATTGGTAGTCTCTGCGACCTTGTATGTCCCGCCCTTCTTATCTATAGCCAATACAGGCTCAGTGTCAATGCTTCATATTTCTTTAACCTCGGATTTTATTATGCAGCAGGAACAATGCGCTAGCTACTCTGTAGTGGTATCATTCATTCCTGTACTGGTATCATTCATTCCTGTACTGGGGACTCTGTTCCAAGATGGGTCCTTTACCTCTTACAGATCAATAAGCCCTTTACTGTCAGAACCCTCTGGTTGCAAAAGTCTGACTTATCATTCTCTTCTTTTTGCCAATTTGTTTACAAATTACGATTTAGCTGCTGGAGAATCGGCTAAGTTGACTGACTCAGCTGTATTTCCTTCCCGTGCTGTCACGTCTGAGTTTGGAATCATAAAACCTACTTTGCAAAATTGTTTTTGTGGAATTAAATGAGGTAATATCTGTAGGGGAAATCTGGCATAGGCTAGTCTCTCCGATATGTTTCCTTCCTGAACACCACCAGTCATGAAGTTGCTACCTTCCAGTGATTAAAATGAATGGCTAAGGTAAGGGGATAGGGACAAGGGAGTCCAGAAGGCAGCTGGACAGCAGTCTGCTTTCAGAGGAGTAAAGGCCTTAGCAAACAAATGGCTAAAGAATTGTAAGCATACTGAACGCATTTTAAGAAGTCAAGACAAAGGACAGTAAACATCCCAGTTTACTTTAAATGCAACCAACACGAGTCTGTCAGCAGTTCATGATCTGGGAGGTGAGCTCATGCACAGCAGACAGGGGCAGAGAGCATGCAGTCCTTGTGCCCTTCTTCGGGCTGCTAGCACCAGGTCAAAGCACATTTCAGGTTTTTTTCCATGGGCACTGGATACTGGCCCTGCACCTTCCTGACCTGAGTCAGGACTAAGAGTGAATTCTCTGTTACATCTGGCAGGTGCTAAGTAACTCTTAGATAGCTTTACATCCTCTGCCTTTGGGGAAAAAGAGACTTCCTTAAAGTGGAACAAATAATTGGTCAATGTTTATGTCAGGTGAAAGAGACCAGTTCTCTAGGAAAAAAAAATGCTCTCAGAAATGACCTGGGGTTAAAAAAAGGAAAAGAAAAGAAAAAATTAAAAAAAAAAAAGGTTGTGCAAGAATTTTCGATGTAAGCATGTTGGACTTTTTAACTAGTGTGTCAGTTAAGCAACTCTGCCCTGAGTGACCTCCTGACCAAGGAAACACAGGGAACTGGTAAAATCAACAACATCCAGAGAGTAGTTTTAAAGAGACACGGGAACATTGGTACCTCACAAGCTCCTTGGCCTGGGTCTCCCTCCAGCAGAAGGGAAATGGCAGAGTTAAAGGTAAGAAACCATCTGGCTGGATTTGGATTAAGACAGGAGAGTGTTCTAGGGGAGGGGTGTCACTTACCTGAATGGTACATCAAGCCCCAACACTGGAAAAAGAAAGAACAGAAAATAAATGGGGAGAAAGGAAGGAAGGATGGAAGAGCTGGAATGAAGAGATGTCTGACAGGTCTATTGGCCTTCTACAGCAAGAATATGTAGGGTTTCCTGGTGTCAGAGTTGAAAAAGACTTGTGGGTAGGGAGCTGTAGAGATGGCTTAGTGGTTAAAATACTCTCTGCTCTTCCAGAAGACCTGAGTTCAGTTCACAGAACCCATTCAGCAGTTCACACTCCAGGTCCAGGGGCTCTGACACCCTCTTCTAGCCCTGTGGCTTCTGTAGGCTCATGTGAATGTACACACACACACACACACACACACACACACGAAGGAGCTCAGCCTAAACTCAGATTCTGCACCACAATGGTAGTAGATGTGATTGAGCTGAGTTGACAAGCAAGAGGTGACAAAAAGCAGCAGCATCCTTGCCTTTGTTAAGTCCTAATATTGTCGTGTGGATCTGAGGACATGTTAAGAGCTCACCTTCTAAATGGATGCATGCATTTCTCCCTGGGTCTCCTTGCCCACTATCCTCTGTCATCCTTGTGGCTGCACCCTCCTGGACTGCTTCATGCCAGCCAGTTCAGTGTGCTTCATCTACTTAGCCACTTGGTAGTCCAGACTCAGCTTTGGACAGTACTTCGTGTTTAGTGTGCCATTGAGTAGAATTAGTAAGTTATGTGGTACATGTGCTAGGTGTTTTAAGGGTGCATTAGCATTTTAAACCTAGTAGGTAGGTACCTTGGTTTTTTGTTTTGTTTTTTTGTTTTAAACCATTAGGAAAGCAACGTTCATAGAGACAAAGGGACTCATCTAAGGTCCCTGCTGGTAAATGGTAGAGGCTGAAGTAGAAGTCAAGAGTTTGAATTGCAGTCCCCCAAACGAGGGTTGGTGGCACCTGCTAGGTTGGGCCTTTGGGTCAGGGAAAAGAAGTGTGTTCCCAGTATCTAAAACTCTTCCTAGGGCTTAGCTCAATGCATACGACCATAACTAGAATGCCCTGGCACATTGGCTCAAGCTGGCAGGCAGGAATTGAACACAGCCAGGAAGCCTTTCAGTCAAGGCTGGGATGGTAAATCCAGGGGGTCCCTAATTAGTAGACACTGTGAAGGTGTTTAACTCCCGAATAAGGAGTTTTTCTCCTTTGTTTTCACATCAGATTTAGAGATAGCTTTCAGTCAGTGTTAGTTTGTAACAGAGCAGTCAACACAGCCTGGGAAGGGAGAAACTTCTCAAAAGAAGCTGTTCCTGGGCGAAGTGACAAAGGAAAGACCAGAGGAAAAACCTTGTGTGAAGATGCAAAACACACAGAAAGATCTGTGAACCTCAGGAACCTAGTATTTCAGCTGTCTTGGAGCTGCTGCACGGATAGAGGTGCCCAAGTGGGGACCAATATGTAGATGAGAACTGAGGAGGGAGTTGGCATAGATAATGGAGACCATTATGCCAATTGAAGATGTGGAGGAAGGAGAATTCGTAAGAGTTTTTGTTTTCTGATGGAAATCCTAAGAGGAAGTTCATCAGGGGAGGAGACATCCTTACCATTTATAAATAAATCATATCCAAAATCCTGTCCTGCTGCAACTTTTAAGCAACTTATTATGCAAACGCTACCACATGCAAATGGCATGCTGGCCTTTGTTCTCAGTTTCAAAGGCTTGCCCAGCCTGCTGTCTAATCTCCATAAGGAAAGGTTATCTCAGAGGTCAGAAATCTAAAACACAGAGAGCCAGATCAAAGCAGACCCAATGAATAAACATTATAAAACTTAATTTAGCATCTTTCTCTCATTCCTTCCATCATTTCAATGGCTATGTCAACACAAAACCTCTCTCGAAATCATGTTGACATAAAATCACAGCTAGAGAAAGGAACATCAAAAGCTGAAACCATCGCATCATGTTTAAGGTGAATTTGTTACATTCTGGACTATGTCACTTCTGTTTGACCATTCCTCAAATGAAGAGCTGGTTTCACATGCGGACTTCGGGCCCCACCAGCAGACCCTTGACTTACTAGGTTGGGTCTGAAATGATTCTTACAGTGAGAGGACCCATTGACCTATGGTTTCCTGTTAGGTTACACCAAATTGCCATAAACTTACTGGGTTAAAACAGCACACTAGTTCTCCTGAACTTTGGAAAAATGGATATTTGAAATCAGTCCCACCGGGCCAGCCTCAAAGCATGGTTGTGCTTGTCTGGGGGGCTCTGAAGATTTCTCTGGTTTCAGTTTCTAAAGAGTTCACATTCCTTGTCTCTCAGCCCCTCCTTTATCTTCAAAGTGTATTACTCAGATCTCTGTAGATTACCTTCTGCCTCAGTCCTCACAAAACATGTGAGACTACATTTAGAGAACACTCAATCTGGAATCTCACCATCCCCAAAGCTGCATTACGTATTCCTATCTGCTCACATTTCCAAGTTCATTCCAAGTTATGTTGGAACAACTGGAAAACTACCTCAGGCCTTGGGTGAGGCAGCCAGAGGTTAGGGATACTTTCCTTAGACTCCTTCTCAAAGAATGGAGACCAGAGAAGACAGAGTCACAAGGGTGACAGAGACCACAGGAAGAACTGACTGCCTCTAGTCAGGTTCTTAGTGAGATGGACATGAAAACTGCATTTGACCCCATGACGTGAGTCTTCAGGGAAGAATGTCTGTTCTTCCTCCTCAGGCCAACCCAGGAAGACAGAATTAGCTGTGATAGGATACTTTCTAAACTTCGCACTCAAAGGCTGTTCTGTGCAGTCCCACACTCAGGGAAAGGTATTTGAGATGAGCCATACGTCTTTGACCATGAATTTACCTTTTAGCTTTTGTTTGCTTTGGGACAGGAAGGGACAGGTACTTGATTTTACTGTCACTAGTTGACCTCTTAGCTTTCTGACCAGTTTGAGCTCAGCTTTGCTTCCTTTACCTGACAATTGTGAGCCCTGAGTCCCTTCCCTGGTCCTTTTGTCTCATTTTTTTGTCTTTAGTCTCTCCCAAACAAGGTGCTGGGTACCCAGGATGGCCTTGAGCTCATTATGTAGAGGGATGACTGGGACCTCTTCTTCTTGCACCTCCTGAGTACAGAGATCACGGGGCTGAGCCACCCACTTGGCTCCTGGTTCATTGTTAACTAAGTAAGCACCTTGAGGACTGTTTGTCATGAGGCTGAGGTTTCAAAGTTCTAGGCCTATTTAAAAATAAGTCTATTCCAAAGCCTGCCTCTTAGTTTCAGGCATTAAAAAAAATAAGACACAATGATCATTTTAGACTATTACTCAGCCTGCAACAGCAACATGCAAATTTCCCCAAGAACCTGGTTAGCCGAAGACCTAGATCCTTTAATTATTTTTTTAAGAGGAATCCTAGGCCTGCTCCCCCTCCGACCCCCTCCCCAGGCTTGTGTCTATTTCCATACCACCCAGTAAAAGGAAACAAGGTGCCCCAGGGATCCCTCTATGAGGTGTTACCTGGAACCTGACTTAGAACCTCTTTAAATGGCTCTGCTAAGTAAATCATGTCCTGGAGACCAGGGGAGAATGGAAAAGCTGTGTGCCAGTGAACTGCTAAAGAATGTATCCAAGTCACGTGGGCCCCTGAAATGTATTCTTTCATTTAACAAGTATGCATATGATTCTCTTGGAAAGAAAGAAGATCGTATTTTTATATAGCATCAAAATTATTCAGGAATCTGAGCTGAAGGAAACATAAACACGCTCGCTTAATGTCAGGGTTTGGTTTGGTTTGGTTGCGGAAAGTGCATCTTTACATAAGCCCAGAGGCAGCTGGAGTGCAGCTTGGGTTTCACAGCTGATAAACCCAGAGTTCGGATTCTGTCCTTGGACTCGAAGCCTTGAGACAGCAGCTGCAAAACACAGCAACCTCCACTGCGAAGCCTCTGGCGGCGGCGGCGGCGGCAAAAAGCCTCATCTAAAAGCTCTTACAGACGCCTCTCTAATTTTGCTCCTGGAGGGTTAGGAAGACGGACCAGCTAATGGTGACTCAGCAGCTGCCACCTGCATTTAAGCTAGTGCATTTCCAGGAGGGGGGGCGGGGGGGAAGGATTCAAAATTGCTCCGTCCCACCCTCCCTTCCTCCCCTAAACTCCTCCCCTCAGAGCTTTGGGTAGCTGCCTTCCCAACCGACAGCTGTTCTTTCTGTATTCTTTCTCTTTTTCCTTAGAGGACAGCCTTAATCAAATGCTTTAGAATCACTAACTCTTTTTCTTCGTTTCGAACGCGCCTCTAACCTCTGTTCAGAGGCCAGCGGTTCCAAAGAGCAGGCAAGGTTAATCAGTAAAATCCACCCCTGCCTGCCAGAAAGCTCAGCTGGCCCGGGCAGCGTTCAAACCTCCCTTCCTCCCTGCAGATAGGAACAAAGCCGAGGCCCAACAAAAGAGAGGGCTCTGTCATCCTCCGCGGCTTCTGTCGCCGGCTGATCTACAATTCTGTTCACAGAACTGAAGATAATTTGAGGTCATTACTGAATCTCAGCAGCTCGAATTCAGTCCTGTTGGTGGTGAGCACGAGGCTCATTTTGAGAGAAGAAAATTGTACTCGGTGGAGGTTCAGGGTAGCGGATGGTCTCTGCCATTACCCCAAAGCTATAATTCCAAACTGCATGCAGCTTGGAACAAATCTCATTATAATAGAACTCGGTTGGGGGGGGGGGGGTTCTGATAAATTTTCAGAGAGATTAAAAAAAAAAAAAACCGTGGGGGTTGAGAGGTATCGCTCAGTGGCAAAGCACATATGCATATGAGGCCTCAAGTTCAACCCCAAGCGACACCCTCTCCCCACCCCACCCTCCAAAAAAACTGTGTCTGATGGCAAATGAATAATTTCACTCCCATTGCTTTTTAGGTCATAACATTTCATAGTCTTTCCAAATATAGACACTGCTGGCCTGATCGTCGCTCACACATCCAAGTCCGTTACATCCAGCTCTTTCTTCCGCTTGCTGCCGAGAACTTTGAAGGGCCTACCCTCCACCCACACCCATCCTCCTTATATCTCTTAAAGAACTGTGCTCATATGGTGATATTTCACTCACCCAGTCAGGCTGCACTCTCCTTATCCTAGGCTAAAATCAACTCCTGTTTAAGTTAGAGCAAAGGGAGGTCGAGTCCCAGTCACCATGGCAATCATGCACACCTCTTGTGTGAGAAACTCCCAACAGATGCTCACTGAATAACTTCCATGGGCCGAGACACAAGGTACACAGAGGTAAATAAAACTGGCACAGACCCAACCTTCAGGAAGCATGGAGGGACAAAGAAGAGAGACAGTGACAGACATACAACAGTCAGGTGACAGTTCGGTGTGCTAAGCATTGCAGGAATGAGTCTTGGGTCACAGTGGATGAGCGGTAACTGGGTGAAGACATTATGGAATCTGCCGCTCATCCTCAAATCGCCCAGAGGATCATCAGCATGATTTCATGCAACCATTTCATAAATAAATTTCCAGAGAGGGAATTAAGATGTTCAAGGAGGCTAATGGGATTCTGATGCATCTAAGGCTTGGGGCAACTGAAGTATCGAGCCACCATGGCTCTCACAGTTTGTAGGCCAGCATATAAATGTCAGCGGTGCACTCATTTCCCAAGAAACAGGGTTGACTTCATTCAAACTAGCAGTTACATGCTCTCTAGTTCAGTGGTCTATGGACCGTTAACCTGATAACTGAGATCTTTACCAATTACCATCAATAAAGCAATCTTTACTGTAGGAGTTTTAAATTTTTCAAGGGATGCCTGTAAATAACCTTGTTAAGAAACTTAATTTCCTGGGGCTGGTGAGATGGCTCAGCGGGTAAGAGCACCCGACTGCTCTTCCAAAGGTGATAAGTTCAAATCCCAGCATACACATGGTGGCTCATAACCATCCAATCTGGCTCCCTCTTCTGGAGTGTCAAGACAGCTACAGTGTACTTACGTATAATAAATAAAATAAATCTTTAAAAAAAAAAAAAAAGAAACTTAATTTCCCCCTATATCTTCTAAACCTAAGAGATAGCAGCCACAGTAGGCTCCATTGCATTGTTTGAGGCTAGAACATCTCCCGAAAGCCCCTCTGTATGTCCTTAACTCGACCCTTTTTTTCTTGTATCCACACAGATGCAAATACATCACACACACACACACACACACACACACACACACACACACACACACACAGTATAGATAACCCAAATGATGAGTTTTCTAACAAACATATTCCTGTTGCTTTAAATCCCTATACCTCCTTCCAGTTTGGGGTTTTGGTTTCTTGATTGTTTCTTTGTTTTAGGGTATGCAAAGGAAAAGGAGCTGCAATGTACACCCAGCTAGTTACTGCTAATTTGGAGTCAAAATGATGACCAATCCATGTCCCTCCCAGGAATTTCCAGACTGAACCAAAATTAAAGAGCTTATTCTTGAAATGGGATCATTAAAAGCAAGCTTATAAAACCAGACAGGAACAGTTAAGGGCAGAACAGTCCGTGAAGTACTCAGCACTCCTCTGGTTTAACTGCAAATATTTAAAATGCACACAACAGATATTTATTTCCTAAATGGTTCACCAGCCAAGACCCAGCAGATATTACATACAGAGAGCATCATAGAGAGATACATGCCCTTGTGGCTATTCTTGCCTTTGTAGGATGCCAGTGTTGTAAAAATGCTCTCTAAATCCTATAAAGGGCTGGGGATATGGCCCAGGAGCTTGGTCACTTGCAGCTTGGGTGTGAGGACCAGAGTTTGGATCCTCAGAAACCACTAGCTTAGAAGAGGTAGAGTCAGCAGCGAGTNGAGAGCATCATAGAGAGATACATGCCCTTGTGGCTATTCTTGCCTTTGTAGGATGCCAGTGTTGTAAAAATGCTCTCTAAATCCTATAAAGGGCTGGGGATATGGCCCAGGAGCTTGGTCACTTGCAGCTTGGGTGTGAGGACCAGAGTTTGGATCCTCAGAAACCACTAGCTTAGAAGAGGTAGAGTCAGCAGCGAGTCCTGCAGCAAACTGGCTAGTCAGCCTAGTGGTGAGCCTCCAGTTCCGAAGGTGGAGAGCAGTTAAAGAAGATACTCAACATCACTGTGGTCTTCCACATAAACCACATCTTCACACACACACACACACACACACACACACACACACACACACACACACGCGCGCGCGCGTAAACATGTATTCATGAACACAAGTGTGCACACACACCTACACAAATAAATAAGTACAGCTCGGTAACAATGAAACTTGTATCTCTGTCACATGTAGTACATTTCTGGATTTGGGAACGAGTGTGCTTCAGAGGACCCTCGCTGTCCAGGCTCCCTGCCCAAAGGACAGGTAAGAATGGGTGGAACAAGCCGGGCGTGGTGGCGCACGCCTTTAATCCAGCACTCGGGAGGCAGAGGCAGGCAGATTTTTGAGTTCGAGGCCAGCCTGGTCTACAAAGTGAGTTCCAGGATAGCCAGGGCTACACAGAGAAACCCTGTCTCAGGAAAAAAAAAAAAAGTGAGCGAAACATGCGGTGTGCTTCAAACCAGAAGACACACCTATAGGCCCAATCACTCCACCCAATACCTCTCTTCAAATTCAGCAGGTGAACTCTCCCATTTCCAAGATCATTAGGAAAACGGAGTTACAGCATAATAGCAATAAAAATATTAAAACTGGATTTATATTGGCAATTAGCCATGGCAAAGGATCCAACCCAAATTAGTGAGATTAACTATAAGGCTTCTAGGATATATCACAAAGTGTAGGATTTTTTTTTTCTGGGAGCTCTGGGAACTTCAGATGAGAAACTAAGTTTCTTGAGAAATATATGCACAGCTGTAGTAGTAAAAAAAAAAACCTACACTAATTAGGTTTAGTTTAAAAACTTTTGGGTGGTTATTTCATGACATGAAAAGTACTCATAGACTGAGCAAACTGGCCTACACCAATAATCCCAGCACTCAGGAGGCAGAAACAGGGGGAGCTCAAATTTGAGAGCAAGTTGAGCTACATACCAAGACCTCTCTCAAAACAAAATAAAAGAAATGCTCATGACATAGTATGTCCTTTTCAAGAAAAAAAAAATCCTGGTTATTATAAGCCTATATGTCTCATAGGATCCTCGTTTTTTTGAGGTTAGAACAGAAAGAAATATACAGACATTAATATTGAGTTTCTTTGGTTGGCAAGGTCATCATTTATATTATAAATTTTCCATGATAAGCCTGTGTTACTCCTTTAACTGGGGGAAGTCACAAAGGTATTCCAACTATACATGGGTTACAAGGGATGGTAACCTGTAGTGGTCCAGAGCCTCTCCTATTCAGGCCAAGGTCCCCACCCCCACCCCCACTGTACTGGTTGATGGGAAGATAAGATGCTTTGCAATGATACCATGTATTGCCTCCTCTGTTTTAGAATAATCCTCAGGTCTGCCCCTACAACCTCTATGCTGAGCAGCTCTCGGGATCGGCCTTCACTTGTCCAAGGAACACCAATAAGAGAAGGTATGTGGCGAGATCAGCTATGGCTTACAGTCTGTGGGAACTGTTCCCAGGTCACAGTCTCCCCAAGGTCCTCCTTGTGAGCTGCATTCTGAGTCACATCAGGGGCATCCAGGCTTGTTCCCAATGAGTGATTGGCAGAGGACAGCTAAGGAACAGCTGTACAGGGGCCAAAAGCATGCACGTCCAGTTCCATTACAGAGGTTCTCTAGAACGCCACAGGAAATGTTACCCACAGTCTGACTTTCATCTAAGGATTCTATAGCTTCAAATTATAGTCAGAGAAGATTCAGACTTTTTTTTTTTTTTCCTGGCTGACTGGAAGCATTATGTTCTTTGCCTGAAAACTGATAATCTAAGCTGATGTGCTTGAAAGGTCATGTAGTACAGCCCCTTGTGGCTTGAATTAATAAGGATTTTCCTCTTTGGAATTTGCCTTTCCTGGAAACCAGCACAGTCATCACATCGTGTGGCATGTCCTGTACTCTCCCTAATCCTTGAAGCCACCCCAGTGAACTTGCTTACTAATCAGCTTCTACGGAGCAGGTGGAATGCAGATGCTGAAGACCCAGGAGGCAGTTAAGTGTTGTGATTTGTTCTTATATCTAGTTGTAGGGTTTTCAGGGCAGGTCTGTACAACGAACAATGTCGCTGGCTTAGGAGGTTTGAAGGAGAGTTGGAGTGGGCCTTACACTGCCTAGATAGAAGGAGGAAGTGGGTTCGTCTCCACTGACAGGAGTCTTCCTGAGAAGCAGCTGGGCCAGTGAGCACAATAGCACAAAGATCCCCATAGGTGCTAACCCTTGCTTCCCTTTATTATGAAACAGTTCCACTTTGTAGGCAGCAGGTCCCCTGCAATTTAGCTGTTGCTCCTTCTTCTACAGTCGTATGGTATTGAACATGGCATCTACCCTTTCCGATCCCTTTCATTTGTCAATTGGATCCTGAGAGACAATATAGGTGAAGGAATGGGGGGAAGAGATACAATCTTATAAGGATTAAGCTGGCTATTGTGGTGAATACCTGTAATCCTAATACTTGGAAGGCTGAGGTGGGAGAATGAAGAATCTGAGGCCACCCTGGACTAGGTACTGTGTCTCAAATCGCCAAACCAACCAAGCAAACAAGACACAAAACAAAACCAGACAGGTTATCAGAGGTTGCTTCTACCGTTATTTAATCGCTTCCTCTGGTCAAGATAAGGTAACCTGCAAAAAAAAAAAAAAAATCCCTATCTTTTCTAATTTATGACAACCTGGCCTTGATGACTATGTTCCTGACTCCATGGTCCATCTATACACAGGCCACCTGGTCTCTGGAATCTGCTGCCTGCCCCCATTATTCAGCAGTCTCTTCAGCCAGCAGGAGCTGAGCTCTGTTCCAGGAGGCTGAAAAGGAGCTGTTGGCATTTCATTAAGGAATTGGCAACATTCCCTGAATCAGAATTAAATCTCTGTCCAGGGCAATGTAGTGTAGCCTGGAGAGTTTTATAAGCTCAGTTGAAAAATAAGGGACACTAGGCATGGCTCACCCATCTGCTTACAACTCTCCCTAAAGGTATGTACAAGAGTTATCTAAAAACATTCAGACTTCTAGCAGGAAAGTATGTGCTGCCCCATTTATGGGCGGGTCAGCTTGAAGTTCTCAGCTAGTCACTCCTCACTGCCCCAAAGCACTAGGAATATTAGAGGTGCCACCTATCTCAGGGACAGCAGATGTGAAAACGTTTAAATTGTGGTAAAAACCCAGATGATTAAGAAGGAGCAGTTCAAGCCAGGCGTGGTGGCGCATGCCTTTAATCCCAGCACTTGGGAGGCAGAGGCAGGTGGATTTCTGAGTTCGAGGCCAGCCTGGTCTACAAAGTGAGTTCCAGGATAGCCAGGGCTACACAGAGAAACCCTGTCTCAAAAAAAAAAAAAAAAGAATGAGCAGTTCAATAATTGTCCAGTAAGTGAGTGCCTACTATGTGCCAGGTGTCTTAGGTAGGTGGCTTGCTTAGGTAGGTGTCTTAGGTAGGTGGCTTGCTTAGGTAGGTGGCTTGCTTAGGTAGGTGGCTTGCTTAGGTAGGTGGCTTGCAGTCCCAACAGCCCTAGGAGATAAAGATGAAGAGAATTGGCCTGGGAAGTTGAATCATACTGCCAATGCTAAGACATACATACGTGCTCAGCCCACAGATTCTTGGGAGCTGGAAGGGCTTAGTGAGTCCAGCATCTGAAGTCATTGCCTCAAGCGTTAGAGGAATCAGACAAGCACAGAACCAATTTATGGCTATTTATGGCTCAGATACTCAGTGTTTGAGTTTGGACCAGAGCCTGTTGAACACAACAGGTCTTCCATTACCACAGAAGGGTCCTTATCCTCTCCTTACTCTGTCAACCTCTGGAAAGATTTAGTGAGACACGGTGTTCCTCTACCTCCGCAGACTCTTTTTCCCTTCCTTGAAGCAAAGCTGATCCTGGAAAAGAGACCTCCAGCTAAAGCCTTGACATACACAGACAGCAAAACTTAACAAAGACTAGAAAAGCCGAAGAAAACCATAATATACTACATTAAAGCACAGGCGTATACTTTCATAACTACATAGTAGAGAACTGAAAATTCTTAAAGTTCTCACAATCAATGCCAAAAAGACAAAATCAAACCCAATCAATACGGGACTATACAAGTAATTTATAGAAAAATTACAAATGACTAGTAAATAAACAAAACTTACTCAACCGTATTCAAAATAAAGGACACATTCAAAAATTAGATACTAGCCAGGCGTGGTGGCACATGCCTTTAATCCCAGCACTTGGGAGGCAGAGGCAGGCAGATTTCTGAGTTCAAGGCCAGCCTGGTCTACAATGTGAGTTCCAGGACAGCCAAGGCTACACAGAGAAACCCTGCCTCGAAAAACCAAACAAATAAATAACAACAACAAAAAATTAGATTCTATTTTTCACTTTTAAGACTAAAGTAATTGGAGCTTGAGAGATGGCTTAATAGGCAAAAGCACTTACAGTATAAGCATGGGGGCCTGAGTTCAAATCCCCATCACCTACATAAAAAGCCAGAATGGCTGCACACATCTGTGGAGCAAAGAGACAGGAGGATTGCCAGAGCTTTCGAGCTGCCAACCTAACTCCAGGTTCAGTGAGAGAGACCCTGTCTCGTGGGCACAAGGAGACTAGTAGAGCAAGACAGCAATGCCTTTCTCTGGGCTCCGAATGCACACAGACCTGTGTACCTGTGTACACATACAAAGCCAACACATCACACATATATACCACACTCATGTAGAAAATTAAAAACAAATAAATATATTTCTAAAAAGCAAAATTATAATACTGCCCTTGACTGGGGAAGATGTGAGATGTGTTCCCTCCTCCATCACTAATGGGAAAAGAGAATAGGCTGACAGTGTGCCAATTTTGCTTATATATGCATTAGAGCTATCTGAGGAAATGTTTGAGAGAAGTATTAAGCACTGGACCTCTAATAGCATAGAAAAAGTTGTGGAAAAACTGATCATCTCCAGGACTGTCTGAACTTATGAAATTATTTCTCCATTACCATAAATCACTTTGTCATTTTATAGGACAAAGTTGATTCTTATTTCTAACAAATAACAAAGGCACTCCTTGTATGCTCTCAGGCTCTCTAGGATGCGCTGTCCTGATGTGGAAAGCAAGAATTAGTATCCCGCGATCTCCATGTACATATTCCTCATGGTCTTTCCTTTCCCCTTCCATTGTTAGGAAAGGCAAGCCTTTGCTTTTTGGCACTGTGTGAATAGGTAGAAGCCAGAACCTCAGCCTGAAGAGCAATGGACATCATGGAAGGAGTGAACCGACCAGAGTTACAGCCAGGAGACATTACTGAGGAGTGCTGTGTCGTTGCCTCTTACATCCAAGCCCACAGATGGTTGCTGAGTGACTTCTTGATGGCACCTCCAGAGCCAGTCTGTGTCCCTCAGAACGTTCATTACCTAAAGCTGTGTCTTTCTGTTTTTTCTTGTCTCCCCTCATCCCCCTAGCTGGCTGTATAGAATTCTCCCTTCAGTTTCTCACAAGCCCTTTGAGTCCATCGACCAAGGCCACGTCACTCACAACTGGGATGAAGTTGGCCCTGATCCTAACCAGGTAATATGCCCCCCCCCCAACTGAAACACACAACGTAGTCAGAACCTTCAACAGAAGTGCTTACACTGGGGCCAAAGCTATTGAAAACTTAGAATGCATTTTAAAGTAAGTGCTGAAATATCTGTTTGTGACTCATATTTGAGTAGGGATCTTAAAATGCATTGATTGGTGTGTGTGTGTGTGTGTGTGTGTGAGAGAGAGAGAGAGAGAGAGAGAGAGAGAACAAGGAGAGCACATTCTTTTTTAACACCATGTAGATAGGCAGGGTGTGGTTCAGACTTAGTTATGAGCTTGTCAAACTACTTGTATGCACATAGGTTTTTGTTAACTTCCACTTATCACAGAATATAGACAACACCTTCAATACTGACATCCTTAAAGAGCGACTTCTGATGAGAGAGAGAGAGGGCATCCTGCCTTTATCTGATCCTCCTTACCACAGTCATGCTTCCCCCTTGTCTCTAACATTTGAGAATTAACCACCACAGAACACCCTCACGTTATCAACTTCCCACTTATCAGACGAAGGGCCACAGAAATCTGCGCTCATTCTCTGAGATCCTGTGACCTCTAAATGGGTGACATGGGGCAGCGTGAAAGCATGACCAGCAAGAGACAGGGATCAGGAGAAAGGGAAGCAAGCTGATTAATGTTGGTGTGGAGGGAGGAGTCATGGTGGAACGATTACTTAACAACCAACAGGTTCCAGTGCTTAGAAATCGTCACCCCAAGTTAGCGAGAGCAGAACTGCGATGAGGAACTTCATTGCAGACAGAGATTCCTAGCACGGAGATAACCTCTCCCAGGTAACCTCAGGGCGCTAGACTCAGGACAAAGACTCTTACCTCTTCCCTCTTTCCACCGTTAACCTTTCCTTTGATGACACTGTGAAGCATTGCTTGAGCAAAATGGTTTCCCAGACAGATAAGGGCATTTCGACCCCTCCTCGTGAAAGGAAGAATCGAGGTTGAGGCTGACCTTGATTCTGAGATCATCACTTTATCTCAGCCTGCCCAAGCGTCACTTGGGGAAGGGGTTCTCTTCCTGAGCTCCTAGAGTTAAATTTCAGAATCTCCAGTTCTCTCCTCAAGTTGCTGGTCTGCTTAGCAACAGGACTCTATTTTCTCCAGGAAAATAGGAAGCATGGCACCTATGGGTTTTATAAATGCCAATGTGGTGCTTATTATATGCCAGCGTGGGAGGATTGAGAGGGTATTTGGCCCACAGAGAGTTTTTGAATTCTTTATTCAGGTGGCACAGGAAATCCTCAATTATACTTCTGACAGTTTTCTCTAATAGAGCCAAATCTCCTATCACACAAAGGAACAAAGTGGCTATGAAATGACCAAATATGAAGAAAATTAAGCACAAATGAAATTATCCCTGAAAATCTCTTTAATCACCTATAAAGTATAGGATATATGGTTCTGTGTATGCTGAAGTTCCTTATGCAAACTAAATTGAGAGCCACTGAGCTGGGCTAAATGAAGGCATACAGGGCATGTTTTCTGGGCAGCCTGGAGCAGTGTCTATGAAGATAGATCATAGTACATAACTTGTGGTAAATGGGGTGGGCTGGGAGCTCCAAGGTCCTCACATGCACACATTACACAGAAGCAGCAGCATCATAATCATGTGGGCATCAGCGCGGCTATTACTTTTTTCTTATGACTTTATTAGGAGCAGGGTAAGCTTTAAATCTGACCTTTAAGAAAAATACATAGCGCAAACTTCTGCAAGTATGAAGTATAAGGTACTTGGGAACCGACTCTTGCTACCTGTCGTTTCCATGACTACCATGCTGCACTTTGCTTCATGTGATTACATCCCTTCTTAAGGTTATTTTGAAGTACAGGTTACATATCATAGACTCTGTAAAACCACAGCTGTAAAGACTAACAGATCTCTGCCATAAAATGTTTGCTGATCCATAACAGGTGCTAGCCATAAAAACAAGAGACAAGGTTCCGGGACAAGTTCCTACAATCACCTGCAGCCTGGATAGGAGAGCTGAGGGTATTGCTAAATAAACATAGGGAAAGAAATGCATTTCACTGGCTATAGATGGGGAGGGGTCAAAAATGACACCTAATGAGAAACTCTGGAGTCAGAAGGACAGTCCATAAGGAGAGCTGTGGTCATGTTTGGATTGATTGAGGTTACAAAAAATGGTGTGTAAAATAGGGTTCCGTGGTCCTGGTCATCACTGTGAATGGATTTAAGTCATGGTTTTTATTGGTTATTTTATTGGTTCTGAATTAAATTCTGTTAACTTCTATCTCTTACCACTTTGATTACCACTGTCATTAAATTTGAGACATATCAGAATTTTAAAATAAACCTTATGTCAATAGAATTCTTCAATTAGATTCCCTCTCTCTCCCTACCTCCTCTCCATTTCTCTGACTCTGACTCTGTCTCTTTCTCTGTCTCTGTCTCTCTCTCTTTCTCTCTCTCTGTGTGTGTGTGTGTGTGTGTGTGTGTGTGTGTGTGTGTGTGTGTGTTTCTCTCAGGACAGTTTCAAACTCATGATCCTACTGCCCCTGCCTCTTAAATGCTAAGCGTATAGGCAGGTGCCGCCACACCTAGTCTTGTCTACCTTTATAAGTATTTAAATACTAAAACCTCAACTGATGTAGGAATTAATAAAATAGAAAGTGATGCCTCTTGTCCTAGTCAAGAATCATGTGGGTTTCAGCTGCATATGCTAAGTCATTATTTCATAACTAGTTAGCATACATTTTACAAAGAAGTTCCGGCTACTATGTTTAAAAGTTTGAGTCAATGGTGAGAAACCAGAACAGATGTGTTGGAATTTGATGGCCACTTCCTAGTAGACTCCCAACTCACTGACTCCCCCCCCCTTGTGTTTTCCATTCTAACACCATATCATTGCTTTTCTTCTTTGTTTTTTGGGGGGGGTGTTTTTTGGTTTTGGGTTTTTGTTTTATTTTATTATTTATTTATTTATTTTGCTTTTTGTTTTTGAGACAAGGTTTCTGTGTGTAGCCCTGGCTGTCTTGGAACTCTGTAGACCAGGATGGCTTTGAACTCAGAGATTTTCCTGCCTCTGCCTCCCAAGTGCTGGGATTAAAGGCACGTGCCACCATCACACCTGGCTTGACATTGTGTTTTTTTTCCTTCTTGAACTTGTTACCATGTCCTTGCTTTGCATTCCTGGAACACTTTGTATATGGCAGTGACAAACAGTCTTCTCCTCTAGTGTCCCCTCTGCTCACACACTGGGAGAGATGTGCCCTAAAGCTCCACAGTACCTTTGTGACACCAGACTCTTAGAAATAGCAGCTAACCATTGTCTTGACCTGTGTCACCTGCCATCTGCTTCCCTTGCCTGATATACACTCTGGCTATTCTTGTGCATATCTAGCCTTTTGTCTTCATTTACTCCTTGACAAGTTAATATCTCTTTCCAATTTTACGCTTCATTAATTAACCACAGCATTCTGCATTCATCACTTCCCCTTCATAACCTTTTCCAAATATGTACTGCAGGCTCCCTTGAAGGAAGTCTGGGAACATTATATTTAGGTTTCTATCTGACAGCCTGTGCTGGCTGAAGCCTCTATGATAGGTGTGTCTTTACCTGTCAAAGGCCAAGTAACTTCACCAACTTCAACTTCAGTAACTTCACCAACTTCCCGCACTAAAGATCTTTGAGACTTTGAGGATTCAAGAAGTATTTAATACTGCCTATAATCTAACCCTAGTCCTACAGAGAGTATCATGGGATAGGCAGTCGTGACAGTCATCCTTGATACTTCACAGAAGACCACAGTCTTCACATTCTTTAATCTATATTTGATCCTGCATCTCAGAATTAATGGGACCTCTTGGGTGTTCTTAAATTCAGCCTTTGGATGTTAGTTCAGTCCATTGATATCTCATATAAGAAATATGCCTAATTTTGTTTATTGTGCCTTTCCCCCTAACTTATGAAATCTCATAATTCCATGAGCAAATCTAAATCCAGTTCAAGTTTACAGATTCCTACTTGAATTCTGAGCTAGCAGTTCATTTTACAAGTCAGTCTTTCAGTATTTATTTTTCTTATTACGATCCCTAACTTTCAGTATTTATTTTTCTTATTACGATCCCTAACTTGATTGTCATATGCTTGACACAGTTAAAACTTGGGCTTCAGGAATTACCACTTGGTTTTTCAACTAGTATGATTTGGGCCATGTGGGAATTATTTCCAAATTAATTAAAGGTCACATCATAGAATTCCTTCTGTCCCAGAACATGCAAATTATCAGAAATGCTGCCAAACAGTAAATCCTCCCAGAACCTTCGCTGTCCAACTTGTCCAACTCCCCAGATCTTGCCATATTGACAGTCTCTTTCCTCCAAGAACACCTTAGGCCTTCCTCCTTCTTTTATCCAACTCTTTCTTTACAATCAGGTGCCATCATCTCCCCTACCCTCCTCCTCCTCTCATTCATTCTAAATGTGTACCATATCCCCAGTCCTGACAGACATTTTAAGAAGATAATTTACTCTTCACATCCAATTTGCCCCCTGTTAACTCCTTCATCCCATGTAAGTCGCCTGCCCTGATTATAATTTACCCTAGTACTCAGGAAGCTGAGAAAGCATGATTGTGTGTTTAAGTCCATTATGGGCAATATAATGAGGCCCTAACAAAACAAATAGAAACCAAAACAAAAAACAGAAAAAGGAAGGAAGGAAGGAAGGAAGGAAGGAAGGAAGGAAGGAAGGATAAAGTAAAGAAAAAAAAAAAAGAAATATTCCCCATGTAGTGGCTATCCCTGGTTGTCAACTTGACTATATTTGGAATGAACTACAATCCAGAATTGGAAGGTTCACCAGTGACCCTAACCTGGAGGCTGGGAGATAGAAGTTTCTGATCTGGATCTTGGTATGGAGATCTTGAAGCATAGTGGCTATGGATTCCAGAAGATTAAGACAGGGAGATCTCTGAGTTCAAGGTCATTTGGGATTAAAGGTGTGATGGCACACACCTTTAATCTGGGCTACCCCTTCTGCTGGAGATCATATAAGGACACTGGAAGAAGGGAGACTAGCTCTCACTCCTTCGCCTGCTTGCCGTTTGGGACTGAGTAACTGCTAGATCCTTGGACTTCCATTCACAGCTACTACTGGACCATTGTTGGGAACTGGACTGCAGACTGTAAGTCATAAATAAATTCCTTTACTATATAGAGACTATCCATAAGTTCTGTGACTCTAGAGAACCCTGACTAATAACACCCCATTCATTTTTCCCATGTGTCCTTGAGTTGAAGATCAATTATATTTGCCCAGTTTGGGCTCGGGCAATACTCTGCCTCAGTTTTTTAAGCAGATAGGACTGTATCCCCATGTTAGGCCTTATCCCCACAAATAGCAGGTTTTTTTAAAAATTTTCATAACAGCATTGATGCCGAATCAACCACATATAATGTTTTGGCTTATCCCTTTCACTGTGATCCTTGTAGGTATGCATGAGGAGGTAATTCCCAAGTCCCACGCAACCAGGTACCAAAAATAGCTGAAAACCACACCAGTCCTTACCTGATCTCCTGAAAACATTAAAAAATATCTAATATATGTCCTGAAGCATCACTCTGTAAACACCCCCTTCCTCAATTTTACCCAGCATCTAACCCTTTCTGAGCTGAGATCTTTTCTCTCCTTCTCTCAGCTGCCCCTAGATTCTTACCTTATTTCCACTTGTTCTTGGTTTAACGTCTCTACACTCTATCTCCTGCATCTAGAAAATGGCATTAGTCACATACCTTCCCATGGTGAGACTGAAGTTCAGGGATATCCAGTGAGAATATCCAAGTCAGAATTACTCTCCTTGGAGTATTGTTGAACAGGGAAACTGTGAATATTCATAATTTTAAAACATTGTTTGCTTATATCTACTGTAATTAGCTCATGATATAATAGTTTTATTTTTAGTCTTTTAAAGCTGTATTTTGTGCCCTTTTCCATATCTTATACTTCTGTTGGTAGATATGTCTTTTAAAAATAAAATTTAGCTAGTGTATGTGTGTGCGTGCACACAAGTGCTTGTGTGTGTGTGTGTGTGTGTGTGTGTGTGTGTGCCTTCCCAGCACTTCAAAGCATGAATGCTGATCTGCCTTTTTTGCTTCTGAACCTCTGTCCTTCCCTGGGTACCATAACATTTACAGTGACTCAAAACCCACAAAATCAATGCTCTACAGGTCCTGAACTGGGTTATCACCTCCTCACTGTGGCCATCTCCCGGAACTAGGAGGTTCCTCTTTCCCTGCCTTCCTTACCCACCTCTCTTCTCCCCTTTTCTTTCTTTTTGTCTTCCCTTTCCTCTCTGCAGTAGTTTGCTGAGGATGCTATAACAAAGCCAAGGCAGCAGATCTTGTGGCATTCCTTTCTCAGAGCTCTCTGCTCTAGAGACTGAGGCGGGTTTCTTCTACTGCGCTTGCTCCTTGGCCTTCTGTTTTGTGCCTGTTCTTATAAGAGCTCAAATCATATTCAATTACCAACGCCATCCCCTCCCCCCCCCCCCCCCCCCCCCCCCCCCCCCCCCCCCCCCCCCCCCCCCCCCCCCCCCCCGCAAGACTCCCACTGGAATTTGTGTACTCTGTCAAGATTCTACCCAAGCTGGTCGTGGTGGGTACATGCTCACAATCCCCGCATTCAAGAGACAGAGGCAGGAGAATGTTGAGTTTGAAGCCAGCTTCACGAGACTCTGCCTCATAAACAAACAAATAAACAAAACAAGTAAATGACAAACAAATAAACAAATGTGTCCAGCACTTTCTGGGGGATAAGGACCTGTGAACGAGGAAGCGCAGTCTGGACCATAATACTCTTCCTCATCCTTACTTTCCAAATATCAACCAGTGAATTGCTCCTTTGATGGATTCTCTTTGCCACACATACATAAGGAATTAAAAAAAAAAAAAATGCCTGAGTCAGATGAACCAACAGGAAGAATTCCTTGAACAATGGAGGCATTTTCTAAGCTTGCTTTTAAAAAAAAAAATTGAAGAATGGATCACACGTTAGGAAATCCTCTAGAAATTCCTCCTGAGAGATCTCTGGGTTTTCTCTTTTTTTCTTTAACCCTTTAATGCAGTTCCTTCTGTTGCGGTGACTCCCCACCCCCAATCACAACATTTTTGTTGCTACTTCATAACTGCAACTTTGTACTGTTATGAATCATAACTTAGCTATTTTCTCAAGACAAGGGTTTGCCAATGGGGTTTCAACCCACAGGTTGAGAACCACAGCTCTGCTTCTCCTGTGTCTCCTGCTTAACACCGGGACCACCATCAGTCCAGGTCTCCTGTGTCTCCTGCTTAACACTGGGACCACCATCAGTCCAGGTCTCCTGTGTCTCCTGCTTAACACTGGGACCACCATCAGTCCAGGTCTCCTGTGTCTCCTGCTTAACACCGGGACCACCATCAGTCCAGGTCTCCTGTGTCTCCTGCTTAACACCGGGACCACCATCAGTCCAGGTCTCCTGTGTCTCCTGCTTAACACCGGGACCACCATCAGTCCAGGAAAATGCGCTAAGTTGTTTTGCTTTGATATTTTATGCTTTCTTGTCTTCCTGGAATTTTCTCTTTTCTTATAAACATCAATTTATCAAAATCTCACAAATAATTGAAAGCTGGTCTTAAATATAAACACTGCTTTCTTCCATTGAACTCTTGAGCATTTCTTAGGGTGTCTGAGAGGATCTTCTGTCTCCAGGGTCTCTCTCTCTCTCTCTCTCTCTCTGGTCTGAAGCACCTAGCACATACCTATTTCCAAAAACCGTGAATATTTGTTGAATGTATTCCCTGGTAGCTCAGATCTCACCATCCTATAAATAGACAGGATTGCATTTCCCTAAATGCATCTGCTGGCAGTGGCCAGCACTGCAGTGCACATTGCCTTGTGCAGCCCTTTTTTTGGACAGCTTGCTTGATCTTTTATACAATTCATCTCTATCAACTTACATTTCGCTCCTTGGAAAGATATTGGAGCTGTCTGCAAACCAAGTGATTTCACTGCTTGTATCTCTTATTTCCATGTATATGGATGTCGAATGGGCCTTGTGCCAGGATGTATTCCTGAAGGAATGCTTCTGTTTACACATCTCTTTCAAAGTCATTTCCACTATCTGTTTATTTTCTGACTTGGTGAGGCTTCACACTTTGGGGTCTTCTGTAGTGCGTTCCTTGAGTACAGAGAGTATCACCTCCAAACCTAGCATAAAATCGTGTTTGATAAATATTGTATGCGTGAATTAACTTCAGGGGATTGGGCAGGGATACTGAGACTGAAGGTCTTTAGCTGGGTTAGTGTTCTGGGAGTCAGACTGAGACACAGTGGCCCAGCACCAGAGGAGCAGAAAATAAGGGTCAACTTGAAAGACTATTAAATGGAAAAGACCTGGGTTTAGGATCGAGGAGATAAGGAATACTTTGGAAAGCAAATCAAAACAGGGGCTGATAATAAAATACTAAGGGGGTAACTTAAGGAGTAAAATACTAATGCCATTTTAAGTGGGGAAAATTGAACTTCTCTAAGCTAGCCATGTTCTCATGGCTACAGAAGAAGCAAGATAAGAGGCAAGCACCAGCAGGATGGGGATGAGAGCTTAAAGGGTGGCGATGGAGGGTGTAAATATAGTAAATATATATGCAACTATCACATCCAACCCCATTGTATGTGCTAACCTAAAGGAAATAAAAAGAAAGGCAGTAATTAGAGCCGGGTGTGGTGGCGCACACCTTTAATCCCAGCACTCGGGAGGCAAGGGCAGGCAGGTTTCTGAGTTCGAGGCCAGCCTGGTCTACAAAGTGAGTTCCAGGACAGCCAGGGCTATACAGAGAAACCCTGTCTCGAAAAACCAAAAAAAAAAAAAGGCAGTAATTGTAAGCATTTCAGAGAGCTGTGAGAGTTAAGTCACCCACTAACATTTATTGTAAACTGTGTTCTACAAGTTTATTCAAGATGCTACAAATCGTATTCCACCTTTCCAGTGCTAAGAATTGAACCTAGGACCTCATACAAACTATTCAAATGTCCTACTATTGAGTAACTGTCAACCCACTTAGTCTATTTTCTATTACTGTAACAAAATCACAGAGATGAGGTAATTTATAAAGAATGGAAGATTACTTAACATGAAGGCTAAGGGCTGGGAAGTCTAAGCATGGTGAGAGTATATAGCGAGCGCCTTCTTGTTGCACCAATGTGAAGGGTATCTCATGGGCAGACAGGCTATGTACATCTGGCTTTCTCTTCTCCTAATGCCATCATGGAGCCCCTATTTGCATGACTCGTTTCCTCTTATTTACCCAAAGCCCTACTTCATTGACATGTGAATCATGGGGTTAAGTTCTCCACACATATGAACTTTTAAAGTACACACTTTCTATGGTTTGGATAAGGACCATATGAAATGAATTGGTTCCCAGAGAGGCACCGATGCATAGTAGTGAACTTTTAGGCAGTGGGGTCTTTAGGTCAGCGAGAGAGGGTCTAGTCTCAAATCCATCTTGATATTCCACCCATGGCAGAGGCCCAAAGCCTGGGGCTTCTCAGTCTTACACTGGAACCTCCAAAACTATGAGCCAAAAGAAACCTTTTCTCCTTGTAAGTTAAGTGACTCGGGGATTTCGTTACCACATGGAAGGCTGACTAACACATTAAACCAGAACTCTAGATGATGAACATAAAATCCTCAGCCTTGCATTCAGGGGCAAAGTCACATAGGGAATCTAAGTTTCCATCCACAGTGACTCTTTTTTTTTAAGGTCCCATGAAAGACTTTAGAAAGTCTAAGTATATCGTGTCTTGGATCGTCTTTAATGGCACTCTAGCCCCATTACTCCAAGGATCTCCAGTGGATCCATCAAAGCCTAATTTATCCCCACATAAACTATAGTTCCTTCTCTCCTGAGATTGCTAGATTGGCTGAAGATTTCTGTGATTCACTCTTTAGTTCATCCACCCCGCGTGCTTCCCTCCTTGGTCTAAGAGTCAACACTACTTACTGACCATCCTGAACCTGCTCCAACCAGAGCTGCAGCTGGCATGGGCTTAAGCCGTATTACCCACAAGGGACTTTAACATTCTTGTATGAGGTTACCAACTTGTAATCATTTGTCCACCTCCAGCCAGACAGTGTGAAAAGTATCCAGGTCACCCAGAGTAGGTGAGTCCAAGGACAGATTTGGGCATTGTCAATGAATCGAGGCATCTATCTCAGTGTTGCAAGATCTTCACAGCATCCAGGCAAATTTCAGCCTCCTAACTTTAGACATACTGGGTTTTTTTTTTTTCCTTTCTCTTTCCTTTTTATCTCTGGGCATGAATTTCGAATCTCTTTCATTAAATGTTAACAAGGATTCTCTGTCTCCCTCCTTTGGAAATGTTGAAGAATTTTTAATTTAAACATTGAACATCCTTAGAAACACTTTTCTTTTTTTTCCTTCTTTTTTCTTTTTTTCCTTTTTTTTTTTTGAAACACTTTTCTTTTAAAGATTTATTTTTAATTTATTATATGTAAATACACTGTAGCTGTCTTCAGACACTCCAGAAGAGGGCACCAGATCTCGTTACGGATGGTTGTGAGCCACCATGTGGATGCTGGGATTTGAACTTATCACCTTCGGAAGAGCAGTCGGGTGCTCTTACCCGCTGAGCCATCTCACCAGCCCTAGAAACACTTTTCAAACTCTTTTACCACCTTATTTTTAGTGAATAAAAGTTTATTCTCCAATAGAATTTGCAAAAAAATAAAAAGCAATCGGTTTACTCTTTGGAAATAACATTTGGACTTTTATAAGCAATGTTCTCCAGGCTTACCAGTTATTCATCTCTTCAGCCACTCAATAAATATTCACCGGCACATACTGTAGTCTAGATATTGTATTAGACACTGCGATCTATGTTATTGTGTCTTAGAGTCTTAATTAAATTTCAGATGGGAAGAGCTATTCAGTGATTGTATATAGTATGAATAAAATAAATGGTTATGAAATTGAAACATTACATTTCACCATTGCTGAGCCACCTAAATACCTGGAAGAGAGTACCTTCAGAGCAGGAGGCTGAGAGTCCCGGGTCAAGGGTGAGAAGGGCCATGTCTGGTAATGGCTTTCTCTTGGATCTATATCTGGGTCATCTTCCCTCTTGTCCTCGCACAGCCTTTCCTCTGACTATTTGTTGGAAATGAGGTAATTGTTTGAATTGTTGTCTTGGTACTCTGGTTGGTACTCTGGTTTTTTTTCTTTCAAAAGACCTTTGTCTATATCCCAGGGCTGTAAAACCTTCAGTCCTCCTGCCTCAGTCTCCCAAGTGCCTGAATTCTAACTCTTCTTAGGCTATCACTCCTAAAAACACAAATTGTATTATTTAATTTAACCATATTTACCATTGAAATCTCCTAAGCAATTTGACTGGAAGTTAGGGCTTTAGTATATTAATTGGTGTGTGTGTGTGTGTGTGTGTGTGTGTGTGTGTGTGTGTGTGTGTGTTGGGGGTGGGGGTGGTCAGTCCAAGAGGTTTTGTTTTGTTTTGTTTTGTTTTTTCGGTCACAAAGTGTTCTTTCACTGTCAGATGCTCTTCTCTAAGAGCTTATGGGATTCCAGTCCCCCCAACCCCTCCCCCACCCCGACCCCGTGACCCCATTGTTACAATAAGAAAAGCAACCCAACAGGGGAAATGATTTACCCACAGAAGCCAAATCTTCCAGGTTGCTCATGCATGGCCCTCTTGGCCTGGGCTTACCACAGTGACTTTTCTACAGGGAATGTACTAGGCTTGTTGTGCCAGGAAATGTTCGTGAACCCCAAAAAAGTCCACCAAGAAGCCGATAGGGTCTCTTTATTTCAGCTCGAACTTGGGCCACATCACCATCTCTAATACAGCAGAAATGGAAGGAGCCCCCTGCCTAATTTTAGGCAAGCATTTATAGAGGCAAGAAGAGGGTATCTAGCCTGGTACACATCTGATTGGGGGTGGAGTGGGGCATTATGGCCTTTAACATAATTGGCTGGTGCTAGGAGCCAAACCATGGACTTGACTTCTGTTTTCCTCCTCATTGGTGGTTGTTAGGAAGTGAAGTGTCAGGGGCAGGCTTGTAACCTGGAGGTGCAGATTTTAGGGGAAATAACCTAGAAACTGGTGCTAGACGCAGGTCTTATTGGGGAGGGAGCCTGGAAACTGGTGCTAGGTTCCAGTTTGTTAGTTAACTCGAGTTCAACCTTAGGTCAGGTTCTGTAAGATAGAGTTTGAACCCAAAAGATTTGGTCTTTCAGGCTGAGCTTCTGGTCTCAGCAGGGAATGTTCTGTCCTACACTCTAAGGGCAATTTCTGTCTGCCCTCTTCATATTCACCAAAACATCACATCAGAGCTCCTTGACCAAAATCTCTTGCCCGAGGATCCAAAGTTGAATTCCTCTTATGGATTCGGGGCTTATCAGAACGATTTCAGCATTTTTATCATTCCTTTTCAGATAGACACTTTACATTCTGAACATGAACTCTATGCAATCCAGTGCCATCCGACCCAACAGAGACATTCTTCTTCTCCCTGTATCGTCTGTCATTTGAAGGCAATCCTTTTCACATTGGTGAAGAAAGGCTCCCCAGGGCCATTGCTTCACCTGGAAAGCGGGGCCTCATTGATGGCAGGCTTCCCATGTCAGCATGTGGCTGTATTTTCACCCACCACCTCTCTCTCCTTGTGGCGTGGGAGTTGGAGTGAACAGCAAACCTTGACAACCCATCAGGCCTCTGGTTCAGTTTTTCTCTCTCACAGAAGGGCCTCTTTTCTCTCAGGCAGGACTTCACTGCTACGCACAACAGATATCTAACCTTTAGGCAGATTGCACCGGTGTCCTTGAGCAACAGCTAGGTAGCCAGTAGCAATTCACTTGCAACTATGCTGTCTCCCTGCCCTTCCCTCGCTTGTCTTCCTCCCTCCCTCTCTCTCTATATGAGAGTGTGTGTGTGTAAGAGAGAGAAAGAGACACACAGAAAGAAAGATCTCCTACCTTAATATCTCCTTGCCCACCCCCCCTCCGGCTTAGATTTACTAACTCTTAAGCCTGTATTATTTAAAAATCAATGCTATCTGGAAGATGGCATTGCAACCGCCATGTCTAGCTTGAGATGCCACACTTTGGTTTGGCTGGATGGTTTAATTGCTTGGTTGACTGCATAGACTCTTCTAAGCATGACGCATGACGCTTGCTTGGTTCAGCAATGCAGTAGTCACTTAATCTCTGAGTGCTGTAGTGTTTAGAAAACGCTGATGTCTAGGTCCCATTTCTAGAGGTTCTTATTTAATTTGGTCTTGGTTTCAAAGGCCGTCCAGTTGATTCTCATGGGTATCCAGGGTTGAGAATCTCTGGTTAGCTCTGAATGGTTGCCAAGGCAACGATTGATCTGATACTTAAATATCTTCCTCTGGGAAATCTACAATGATGACTCTTTTTCAGGTGATTTTTCTCCACTGTTATGGCGGCAGGGGCAGTAGGCAGTGGTTAGTAATAGACCATTCCCACCCCTTGAAGCTGCAGCAGTACCTGGGTGGGGATGTAGCTCTGTGGTAGAGCATGTGTTGTGCATGCAGAGTTCTGAGTTTGGTTGCCAGCTCACATAATATCCTACATGCTCATCAGTGCTGAGCTATGGCCCTTTCTGCTGTCAAGTGAATTTTCTGCTAAGTCTTTAGTTCCCAGCAGGATATTGACTTAAAGAAATAGGGGAATGTTTGGACAATGGGGGGGGGCTGTAGATAGCTACAACATGAAGGAATACAACAGGTATCTTGTGGGCAGGAACCAGGGGCACTGCTAAGCGTCTCTCTATGCACGAGCCTTATAACAAAGAATTTCCCGGCACAAACTGTCCCATATGTATGTCAAGGGTTGGGAACCCTTTCCAGATCCTTGCCCCTTGTGACCCACGAGGTATCATCACGAATAGAATCAGTCCTGAAGTATTTGCTGCATTCTGAAGCTCAATTTTAATGGTCCCTTTCAAACTCACATTTTTGCCATCATTTTGTAGTGGTCTCAGAATGTCATCATCCCCTTTGTCTTTAGGAAACGATGGGTGCTGGCTGACTGTGTGATACACCCGGCAGCACCCTTCCCATTTGCTCTTCTTTTCCCGTCTGGCTGCCTTCACAAAACACAGAATGAGCAGAGTCCCGCGCCTGGATGGAGCTCCTGCCCATCCAACCTTCACCAGGCGTAACAGCTAATGGAGCTAGCCCCAGGATGCAGGTCACTCCAGATGTGCTCTGGGCTTCTGGGCAGATGAGCTCCCAGGCTGGCTGCGTTGGGCCCGGGTGCTACACTGAGCTCCCAGGCTGGCTGCGGCAGGCCCGGTGCTACGCTGATTGATAAACACTGCGATGGTGCTTTGAGCACGGCTGGCCTGCACCTGCTGAGTTTTCTCCCCACTTCCTTAGATCAGTTCATTATTGAATTAAAGACCATTGCGATTTCGAGTGAACCATTGGGCAGCCTGGGGACAAACGCTAGGTTTGGGGAAGAAATCGAGGCCGGCACTGCATTTACCAAATCCAGTCTCAGCTGGATGCGGTTTTTCTCTCTCTTAAGGAAATAATTCAAAACTCCAAGGGCTGGAAGTAGAAGGAGAACCTTCCCCTGCAGTGTCAGGAGCCCACACAGCGAAGCCGGCATGCCAGGAAAGGGAGCTGATTATAAATAGCATGAAAGCGGCATCAGTCAAAACTCACAGATGTGCCTGAGCAAAATGTTAAAAGAAACACCTTCTGAGAGAGGGAGCGATGGCTTGGCTTCATTTTTATAATTGAAAGGACTAGGAACAAAGACACTTTATATTTATATTAAACACACACCCCTACAGCACACACATGTGCACACACACACTCACACATACACACACAGAAAGATAGACAGAGACAGAGATGGAGAGAGAAACAGAGACAGAAAGAGACAAAGAAGGAAGGGGAGGAAGAGAAAAGGAGAGGGATATATCCCTACAGCATACACACATATACACCCCTACAGTGTACATACACACTCCTACAGCACATACACAGAGTCATACACTTCTAGAGTACACACATACTCAGAGAGAGAGAGAGAGGAAGAGAGAGAGAGAGAGAACCACTTTAAAGAAGTGATAGATAATCATTAGATAATCATTAGTTCTACTATAACAAAATCACCAATGGCCAGTGATCTGCGCCCCGTCCAGTCCCGCAGGAAAAGACACAGACCAAACCGGGTTCCTCGACTTAAGTTAGTTTACTCAGTATTCTGTATGTAGTTACAGCTTAAGCGTAAATAGTAAATTCATTTCTCCCTCTCTTCTCTGGAACTATCCCCACCGGGAGCAACCAATTAAACCCTATCCTGGCCACACACAGAATGCCACGTAGCTCTTGCTCATACGCCAGGAGTTCTCGGGCTTCAACTTCACATTTTCGGGCTTAGAATCATGTCACTGCCAACACAGCCTAATGCCATATAAGGAGTTATTTATGCCAGCAAGACTGATAAGGCCGAGGCAGGCAGCGCCATCTTTCAGGGTGCGGCCACTAGGCTCCCTACAGGCCAGAACCTCGCAGAGAGAGCAGTAGTCCATTTTCTCCGGTGTAACTGAATCTATTTAATAAACTTATGGTTTCCTCCTGTGAAGTCATTTCCCTGTATGGATATTTTTTCCTCCAGCTAAGATGGAAACCATTTGAGATTCCAAAAGTGTCTGAGAAGAAAGTGGACTTTGTGAGCGTAAGTCAATATCCTCCACGCCTTCCCACTGCCCTCCTCTGTCCTGCGGTGGGTGAGTGATCTAGCCATCTGGGATCTGAACACTGAGCAGCCTAAACTGGAGGTGGAGGCAGCAGAGACAAAGCCACCTGTGTGTAGCATGGGGGCTGGCTGAGGGTTGTCTTTCATACAGGGACCATATGGCTCCTGACACCAAAGGGCACCCAGGAGCTTTCTACCTCACAGAAAGGCCAATGAGGGTAAATTTTCCTTCCCTCAAGCGCCTTTTCTATGGGTTAGAACAGGTCTTAACCATTTTGACCCATGATGCCTTTCATGGTTTGGTGAGACCTGTTTACTTATGCATTTATTTATTTTGTTAAGTTTTTTTTATTACTGGGTGTGTGGGAGCAGGTGTTTGGTTGATTGATTGGTTGGTTGGTTGGTTGCTTAGGTTGGGTTGGGTTGGGTTGGTTTAGTTGAGATAGGCTCTCCTCCTGCAGCTCAGGTTGACCTTGAACTCCTGAAGAGTTCCCTTGCCTCAAACCCAGGCACTGGAACTACTGCTATGAGCCACCATGCTTGTGGTTTTGACTGGGTAAAATAAACTACATCAAATTACACAGACAATTATATTGAAATGTAATGATAAAAATATTTCAAAAAATCAATAGTATTTGTTTCGTAGTTAGAAACATGCCTACTAGCTAATATACTAGATTGTAAGACCTATGTGAAAATCCAACCACTATAGCATGAGACCAAGTGATATTTTGAGATACCTGTGATGTATGACATAAAAATGTCACAGTCACTGACAAAGTGACAGGCACTTCTGCTGCTGCTGTGGCTTGCCACCTGCATTCATAACACTTGAAGGAAGTGATACATTTTCCCACACAGATTAGTAAAAATAAATACACAAATAAATGTTCCCATCCAAGAGTTTGAAGACCCTGAAAGGGATACCCGGGATCAGATGCATCACCTCAGACGGCAGGCAGAGGAGCACAGGGCTACCTGGCAGGACTTCTCCATAGCTGCAAATGCTGATGGTACAGGGACACCTGCGCCCACAGCAAGAAGTGTGTGGGTGAAGGGACTGGAGCTGTCAGGGAGAAGTGCTCCAAGAGGACAGAGGAGGATTCTGCAGGCCAACTTGGCTCACGATTTTACTTAGGGGCCCTCCAGGTGCCCAGTGATAGCCCAAACTGTTTAAATCACCTTGAAGCCTTTATCCTTTACAAGTGTCCCCCCCATACCTTGTGAAGACTCACTTCAGTCAACCTCAAACTGATCCATTAAGGGACAGAAGAAGAAGAAACTTGCTTCCTGAGAGATGTGGGTGTCTGAGGAGCAGAACCCTCTCTGGTTTTGCATCCTGCCTGCAGGTTTGGGGCAGAGTGATGTTGTAAGAAGTCTCTCTGCTCTCCCCACCCCCAGCCCCATGTCAGGGTTCCTCATCTGGTCCCAGAGAGGAAGGACTTGCAGTCAGTTCCATCTTTCCCTGCTATGTTCTGGGGAAAGCAGCCTGGCCTTTCTCATGAGAGAGGTCTGCTCCCAGGGAAGTGTGAACTTGAAGGGGCACTAGATGTCAAGGGAAGCTTCAGGCCCTCTCCCCACAAAATCCTTCTACCAGATATGCCCTCCTTCCTGAAAAGTTCTCTTACTCATAATGAAATGTCCATCTTGAATTCATTTAAAGAAATGACATCATGCTCTCTAAGTTCATCTGATGTGGCCTTTAAAAGAGTCCAGACAAGGTCTCGGCTATCATCTCCGATGGGACACAGCCTACCAAATGGCCTCTAGGACATTCTCAAAGGGAAGAATACAAAACCCGGCGTCAGGGGTCAGGGGCAGGCCTGAGCCTCCGAAGCACTGGTCATTCTGTTTCCCCTCTCCCAGGGTTTGCACACCTTATGTGGAGCAGGAGACATCAAGTCTAACAACGGCCTTGCTGTGCACATGTTTCTGTGTAACTCCTCCATGGAGAACAGGTAAGAGGCTCAACTGTTGGGGCATGACATACTCATCCTCTAGTGCCTGTTAGCCAGAGAGTGAAGGCCTAGGAAACTCGTGTGCAAACACAATTCTTTTATAATTATTCCCCTCTCAGAGAAACGTCGATATGCATTTATTGATAACAACAAATAAGAGGGGGCTGGAGAAGTGGCTCAGTGGGTTAAGAGCACCGACTCCTTCTTCCGGAGGTCCTGAATTTAATTCCCAGCAACCCCATGGTGGCTCACAACCATCTGTAATGGATCTGATGCCCTCTTCTGGTGTGTCTGAAGACAGCTACATTGTACTCATAGACATAAAATAAATAAAATCTTTAAAAAAAATAAGAATTTCTATTTTGACAGACTCTTGTGACATAGACAAGAATGTCAGGTAACAGTGTAGGGAGAAAAGGAAAGGTTAGGGCCTTGTGGTGAAGGAGCAGCTCACGTAGGCAGGTTGGGGACAAATAGAGTTAATTTCTAAGGATTCCCTAGGGTTCAAGTCCAAAATCATGCTGCATGAGCAGTTCTGAAGGCGAAGTAACAGACTCGGCTTTTGCTAACAGCTAGTAGCTCGGAGTAAGCTTAATGTTACTGCACACTAATTAGTTTATATCCTGAGGTCTTTAAGGAGGACACATGTCACAGCACCTATGTGTACAAATTAGGACAGCTTGAGGAATCACTTCTCTCCTTCCACCATGTGGGTCCCAGGGACCAAACTCAGAGTCTCAGCCTCGGTGGCAGATGCCTTTACATGGTTGCTAAATGTCAAGGGAATGGCCTCTATATTTTGTTTTGTTTTGTTTTTGTTTCATTTAAAAAAAAAAAAAAAGTAAATGATACCCTTGCCTTTTCTTTGGAAAGCAGACCATCGTGGCAGTTTTGCATGCAACCTCTAGAACAGTGGTTGTAAACCTGTTCGGTGGTTGTAAAATGTGTCGAGACCCCTTTGGTGTGGGGGGGTCGCATTTCAGATACCTTGCATATAGGATATACATTACATTACAATTAATGACAATAGCAAGATTACTGTTATAAAGTAGCATCGAAATAACTTCATGGTTGGTGGTTACCACAACATGAGGAATTGTACTGAAGGGTCGCAGCGCTAAGAAGGTTGGGAACCACTGCCTTCCAACTACACTGTTGCTCTTCAAGCTGAATTCTGATCTTGCTGACTTAATGAACGTATGCGAGCTATTCAACTTTTAAAAGACTGCTTTTATTTATATTTTACTTTATGCATATAGATATTTTGCCTGCATATATATCCGTGCACCATGTGTGCCTGGTGCCTGTAGAGGCCAGAAGAGGTTGTTGAATCCCCTGGCACTGGAGATAGGGACAGTTGTGAGCAACCATGGGAGTGCTTGGAATGGAACTTGGCTCCTTTAGACAACAAACAAGTGCTCTTAACTGAAGAGCCATCTCTCTTCCCTTAGCTGTTCCACTTTTGAGTCATGAATCAAGGCCAAGATCGCACGCAGCCCGATAGGAAGCATTGGAGACCTCCCTTTGGGTCTAGCCTTGTATGAGGTCATCCCCCACGCACACACGCACGCACGCACGCACGCACGCACGCACGCACGCATGCACGCACTCCACATAAGCCACATTGACTTCCCTTTATTTCTCTCTAGCGGCCCCATTGCTCTAGAGCACCTGAAGTGCTTCTTCTTTTGCCAGGAGTTTCTCCTCTTGGCTGGATGATAACAGATCTCTTATCCAAAGTCTCATCAGTGGGCAGGAGGCCTTTGTTGTCTCCCCAAACCAGTTCAGGTCCCTATTCCTTCATGCCCCTGAACTTGACGTTCGCAGCATCATTGGGCTTTGCTGTGAGGGCCGTCCACAATTGTGTGCTTCCTGTCGGAGTCTGCCAGACTCTAAGCTCCACAGGGAAGCTTAGATCACTTTATACCCAGCACCTGGTTCGTGGTAGGCACTAAATAATAATTTGCGGAATGAATAAACTTGTCCAGAATGTGTTAAAGCTGAAAATCACATAAAGTACTCTGTAAATTTCAGATGCTTTTACAACTCAGATGGGGATTTCCTGATTGGTAAGTTCCTAGTTGGTAAGACTGACTGATTCCCTAGCCCAAGCTATATTCCAGTTGGTGTTTCGTTTTGTTTTGTTTTGTTTTGTTTTTGTATTTTGTTTGCCTGAATTCTCCCATCTGTTTCATTAAATGAAGTACCATCTACAAGAGTGAGGTCCAGACATCAATAGTGGTCTGGAAAAGATTCCTAGCATACCTCAAAGTGTCCAATGTATGTTCTGGGCTTTCTGCCTGTGGCTGTCTCTGCTGGGCATCTCCCGTGTGGGAGATCTTGGCAACTGAATGAAATGACATTCCTAACATGACTAACTTATTAGGAAAACTCTATTTGCTTTTAAACTCTCTGAAGGAAAGCCCATTTGTCATCAACGACCACGCACGGTTCAGGTACAAATTTTATGAGACCATCTAAAACGTAAGACCCGTGAGAGGTTTTGTGGTGTTTAGTTTTAGTATTCAGGAATGAACATTTCCTGGTAGTCAGCAGACATGCAAATGCCAGCATTCTGGCTGAAATGTCAGAAAAGAGTAGTTTTTTGTGTTATTTCTATGACCCTTTTGAGTCAATTCACAAAAGTGTATATAGACAGGCTCCTCAAAGTGGGAGAGAAGATGGAGATTTTGAAGAATTTTTAAAATCTTGTAGGCAGTAAAATAGCTAACTGACATTGTCAGAATACAGTTTACCCCCAAGAGACCCAAGGAAGGCCTCCTCATTCGCAATAACAAGCAAATACAAGCATTAAGCTTTCAGGCACTCCTTTGAACAGGATTTCTCACTACTGCATTCTCACTATTGCACGGTCTTTCCCCCTCTCCCCCCAGTTCCCCAGAAAGGGAAACTTCTCATTTACACAGAGTTTGGCAAGATGTCCCTGCAGCCCAATGAGATCTGCGTCATTCAGGTTGGTACTGAGCCCCGCCCCCCACCGCCTCTCCCTAATTTGGGAGCAATCAGATGTTTCAGCTGCTGCTATTTCTAACCCTAAAATGTCTCTGTCATGTCTGGGCAACCACAGGGAGGAGTCAGAGTTAAACAGAAGGTTTCAGGGTAAGCGGGCTTGGTGCCTGCTTTGTTTAATATAGCACACAATCACAAAGCAGAGAGTGGTCACCGCTTCCTTTCCCTAATGTTAGTGGTCTGCGTAAGGCTGTGTCAGAGACAGGAGATGGTGAAGGTATTCACAAATACATGGAGTTGTGGCTAACTGGGGGCTGCTGTTCTCTCTGGACCCAATAGGACATTAATTATTTGGTATGATTACAAATTAGATCTTTTTTTTTTTTTTTTCCTTTGTGACCCATCTTTAATCTGCTGCCCTGGAACAGCATACTTGGAAACACAATCACTTTATTTCTGCATATAACTGTGAGAATATGATTTATGATGGCATGCTTCTGTCCTCCAGAGAGGAATGCGATTCAGCGTCGACGTCTTTGAGGAGACCAGGGGCTACATCCTGGAGGTCTATGGCGTTCACTTTGAGTTACCTGACCTGGGGCCCATCGGTAAATCTTCACCCTGAGCCTGCTTGAGATACATCTCCTTCCATCTCTTCCTGACTCTCACACTCAAACTTCAACTTCCCTCTTCAGACAACTTCCTTAGACAAAGTGCCTGCCTACAAAATATATGAACAATAGAAAATGATCAAAATCAATCTATCATATGTTTCTCTAAAACAGTAAGGTAGAAGAATGGCAATAAAGGCATTTAATAGGTTTCTGGTTAGATGTTCATATTACATGGGATGCAAAAGGGGTTCTCAAAGATAGCTTTACCAAAGATGAGATTTGAGACTTGATTAAATTCTTTTTTGATTTTCAAGTCAGAGTCTCTTATAGCCCAGGCTGACCTCTAACTCTCTATATAGATAAGAACAGCCTTGAACTTCTTCTGGGTGCTGGGATTATAGGTGTTCGCTACCACGCCCAGCCCCATGCGGTGCAGGGCACTGAACCCAGGGCTCCCTGCTACTCAAGCACTTTACCATCTGAGCTCCTTGGCCCTGAGATTCAATTAATTGTTGATGGTATATTAAAGAGAAGTAACGAGGAAACGGAAGAGCTTAAGCAAATGTATCAGATGAGAATAAGCTTTGTGAATAATGTTTTCTTAAGTCAATGAGCTGTGTGTTTCCAGCCATAAAATTATCCTGGAGTCTATTGCCTTGGAAATATGAACTGGACTGGGTGACCCATGACCTTTGAATGTCACGTTCCTTCTCAGCACACTTCACAAAATCCATACACTTAACAGTAACAAGCCTATTCCTACATTCTGTGGGGGAGCTGGAAACAACAGTCCCTGTGAGACAGATTAAGACTTCCAGACACGCTCCTCCAGCTCCTAGTCTTCCAACAGCTGAAGGGAGGACAGGCAGGAGGGAAGGGGCGATCTTAGGAGCACTTTTTCTCAAGCCTCTCTTGGAGAGAGCTGGAGAAATCGGCCGCTGGTTTCGGCTTGGGCCATACCTTCCATTTCTTTCTTTCCCTGTCAACAGCTTTTCAGAGCAACAAGGACAGGCCAGCATGTGCCTTCTGGTCACTCCCCTGGGGATCCAAATATTCAGAGGAAGGTGGGAGGCAGCAGGGAGGCAGCTGGAGCCATGGTGGGCCGTCTGTCATCCTGCTTGCCACCCACTCTTCCCACTTTGGTCTAGCTTCCTGCTGCTGTGCAGGCAGCAGAGCCTCCAGGTTCCACAGAGCATGTACCCTCTGGAAAATATATATAATTTACTAACCAGCTGGGCGCTTTTTTTTTTTTTTTTACCCCAGGAGCTGGAAATGATAAAAACACTCCCCAGGCCTTTCCTCTCCAAGTTAAATTATGTTTTTGCACTTACGCTTTTTCATATTTTGTCTTTTTGATTTATTTCCTTTCTCTGGAGGGAACACTCCTGAACAAAGCTAAGCAGGCAGGTTGTCAGTTCTTCCTCCCTGAATGGCAAGCAGATACTTTTTTAGGCTAGACAGCAGCTTTATAGTTCTGGCTTTTGAGTTCTGGCTAGCTGACAGAGGCCTGCCTGGGACAGTAGCTGATAACCTTTTTGTATGAGATCAGGGTCTGAGGATATGTAGGAGAGTCCCCAGTGCTTCCTTGGACAGACATCTGCAGTTTTCTTGGGTCCTCCCCTCTTTCCCTCTCCCTTTTCCTCACATGTAACATGCATACAAAAGCCATATGAACATAAATCACTCTACAGTTCCAGGACATGACACTGCTTATGAGGACTTTTGAGACTTTCTTTTTCAACAAAAGCTCTTAGCTCTTCCTAACACAGCTACCAAACTGGGACTCGACAGATTCCATAGTGCTTGGGGTTGAACCTAGGACCTCACATACACTAGACGGGCACTGAGCCATAGCCTGACTAGGAATCAAGCAAGGATTTTGGTGAAGAAAGTAATCTGTGGAAGGGCTTGTGACGAAGAAGATCCCCTTTGTGGACATCTTTCCTTTGACTTTGGAAATATCTAAATGGAGTTTGGGTTTCCTGTGTTTTCTAGGAGCAAATGGCTTGGCCAATCCTCGAGATTTTTTGATCCCTGTTGCCTGGTATGAGGATCGTCGAGTGCCAGGTGGTTACACTGTGATTAATAAATACCAGGGCAAGCTTTTTGCTTGCAAACAGGTACAGTAAGATTGTTGGTAGCCAGGGAGTGGGTGTGGAGTTATGAAGTACCAGTTGATAGCCAAGGCCAGCCTTAGGTACATTACATACATACTTTTGTCTTTATTACATGCTAAGGTACTGCCAATTACATAGTCATGGGCACAGGTCAGATGGTGATGATTAATTTACAGTGCTATGCGGCAGAACCAGGGTTAAACCCCCCCAAGTGTTTGATTCTCAAGATTCTGTACCTCCTCAGCTAGCAGTTGAAATTTAACATTGTCCGGGCTTCTAAGAGTGACGTGGGAAACATAACATAGAGGCCTCCTAATATGATCTGAAAAAGATGACTCACCACAAGGAGAAGCCAAGATTGATAGTCCTCAATGACCACCTTATTTCAGATACAAATGATTGATTGTTGGCACAAAATGAAAAGAATTAGTTGATTAGCTCCAACTATACCAGAGGCCTGGTAAACTGAGGACATGAAATCACAGGCAATAATATAAAATTAATTTTAAGACATGACAACATTTTGTCCCTTCTGTAAGGCCTGTCACATAAAAAATAATAATACAATATATAACCTATGCTATAATACTATATGTTTCTTTTGTTTATTTTTTGAGACAATGTCTCATGAAGCCCTGCTTCTATCTCCCAAGAGAAAGGATTATAGGTGTGTACCATCATGCCAGGTTATTACTATGTCTCATTATTTAACATATTGAGTGTTTAATGTCAGAACAGATTAATCATGTAATAAATGCCACCCGATAGTCCTTCTGTTACTATTATTTGTTTAATTTTTTTATTTGTCTGGTTTGCTGTCTGTATTAGCCTAGCACTCTTTATTTTCCTTGCACACCATCAAAAGGCCATGCCAGCCAGCAGAGACAGACCAGTCTGAAACTTCTGCTTAAACCCCAGAGCAAACAGCAATGTGCTATCCTCATATTCTCTGGGTCAGAATTTTTCAACAGTTGTTTAGGGACCATTAATCTTAGAAACCTTTGGACAGCCTTGTTCAAAATGCTCCTACCCATATTAATACGCTCACCTGGCAAAAAGATAACCTCTGGGGTATTAGAAGTAGATATTTACATGAATGTAAAGTATGTTCCCCAGATTATTGTTATTCTGCATACAATCAACAGAGAACCTCCATTTTGGCAGTAGCACCAGCAGCTTTCCACTTCCCGTGGGGCCCTGTGATGGTCACATGGGTCCATTCTCCTCTGCTTAAGTCTGTGCCACAGGAGGCAGGTATTTATCTGCAAAGTAGCCTAGCTTCCCAGTTTATTATCTTTTGTTGGGTTTAACCTGAAGGAAATTAATGGGGGGCGGGGGGTGGCGGGAATGATATTGAGGCATTTCTCTCCCTCTCTATTCAGTAGCTCCTGCTGAATAGCCTCAAAACCAGATCGCAGGACCTAAGAGAAGGCACTCAATGTATCTTTTACCAGAAAAAAAAGTTATTGTTGGAGAGAAAGATAAAATATAGTTGAGAGTATTCATACCCCAAATATCAGCAAACACTGTAAATCAGAGCATTGTTTCTCCAGAGAACTCGCTATAGACATTTACAGATGTAGGCTTTTTCATGGTTCTAGATCTTGCTGGAGTCCTATAGA
Source organism: Mus minutoides (assembly GCA_902729485.2). Lineage (NCBI taxonomy): Eukaryota > Metazoa > Chordata > Mammalia > Rodentia > Muridae > Mus > Mus minutoides. The sequence continues at coordinate 53,526 of CACVCL010019204.1, read as the reverse complement.
AGCATTTCCCCTTTTATTTCTCAGGCCCAGGAATGCCAATGTGTTCCCCCTGTTGCTCAGATACCTCAAGACTTCTAGGCATTCCTCTTAGCTCTAACAATGCCTTGTGGGTAGTCATTTCCCTCAGGTCTTTTCCCTTTACTCTTGAGAATATCACAAATACAATGACACAGATCATATCCATCCCCATTTTCCCATCTTCCTCTTCTCAGATCCACTTTCAACAGTTAGTGCTACCTACATGTGCATGGGTATAGGACCATCCTCAGGAACATGGGAATCCTACCAGGGGTACATCTTCAGTTCCTGGAGGACTAGAAATCATCTATGCTATTTATACCAGAGTTTTGGCTCTTCTGATCTTGTGCACATCATGTGCTAGGAATCTCAGCTGCTGTGAGTGTGGTAGTTTGATAGCCATGTCATGTGTAGAAGATAATGCATTCCTTCCCATAGTTCAGCTCTTACATTCTTTCTGCCTCTTCTTTTTTCAAGATGGTCCTTGAGCCTTAGGCTGGCTGGCTGGGGATAGATATAGATATCTTTGAGACTTAGGCTGGCTGGCTGGAGATGGATATAGATATCCCATCTAGGGCTGAGCACTCAACTCTCTTATTCTTAGCAGTTTGACCAGCTATGCACCTTGAGCTGTAGAATATTCTGTGCTGGATCCTTTTTCTTGATGCACAGCATCAGGGAGGAAGATCATAGTTCTGTAAAGCATCAAAGTGATCTATCCAAGACAAAGCCGGGAAAGATGTCAATATCATTCTGATGTTAATATCATTCTCAACCATTTAGGCTGCATCTCTTCTTTGAGATGTCTTCTTTCCTGAACTTCACAGCAGACACTGTGTCTATGAGAAGTTCCTTTAGGCTGCAAAGCCCTGGAGAAATATCACAGCAAGTGCCTGTTACACCAGGAAACAGATTGTTTGAGAATTGCTGGCCTCTACAGATTCCCACAGTTATGTTAAACATTGAAAAAGGACTGCTTGATGGATGTGTGCTAAGGCTTCTTCTCTACGTGGGATGAGATGGATGGCTGCAACTTATGAACTAGAAAAGGGGGTTAGTGGCAAAGCCAGGACCTAGGAGAGGGTGTGTGAAGCAACCACAGAGAGATCAAGTTGAGCTATGATTCTCCCAAAGGATGCTATGATTAAATTTAGAACAACATCATATAAAAGGGGTTATGTCAGTGAGTGTTATAGCTTTACAGCCACAAAAACATTACATTCTAAGAGCACGCTTTCCTGAATTCTGTGATTAGGATGTCTCTCCATTCAATGTCGTGGCCTGGCATGGAAACTATACACCCTACAAGTACAACCTAGAGAACTTCATGGTCATCAATGCAGTGGCCTTTGACCATGCGGTAAGTCCAGACCATGAAGGGACCCTGGGGATGGGACAACCCTTGAATGGGAAGGATCTAGCATATACCTGTGGCATGCACACATCTAAGGTTTTCAAGGTCATCCATGCAAAGCCTCAACTGGATCGTGTGTCCTTTGATGAAGGAATACTTTACTTGGCAAATGAGGAAGCCAAGAAATCCTCAAGCCAATTTACTTCTCTCCAGAGTAATCACAACTCTCATGCATGGGCAAGGGGAAAGCTGCTAATGATAATAACAAACTCATTTACAGGTCTGGAGAAGTTCTGGGCACTTTGCAGCCCAGGGCATGACTCTGCTTGCTCTGGCTGCCCACCTGCTCACCAGCCTCAGCTTGTGGCCATAGTTACCAAGCGAAGGGCAAGGAAGTCCTCTTCTAAAGTCACTCAAAGGTTGAATGCTTGATTTTTTTTTTTAAGCCTAATGTTTGAACTTGGTCATATTTTTCAGTCAATTAGGGGGCCACAAATAGGTCCCTGGTCTTTGGTACAGGCTCCCATGAGCCCACATGCTTGATAAAGTGCTAGTCCTGAGACCTCGAGGGTGAGTTCATTTTGCAGTGTACTTCATAATAGATTAACTTAACCCACAAGCTGAGGGATAATTGGGGCAGAAGCCAGAGAATCAGAAGTAGAAGGATTACTCTGAGCCAATTCAGCTTATCTCTAGAGGGACAAAACTACCTTTCTGAACAACCTCGAATCTTAATAAAACCAAAGGGGGGAAAAGAAAATCAAGATGCCAAGCCCAAAGGATCACGAAGAAGCACCCTGAGACCTTGGTAAAGCTCTATTTGAGCCTTCCTACCTTTTCTTTCTTTTAATAGTCTCAGACCATGTCCCATGACAGATGAAAAAGATGGTAACTCTCCCAGCAAGAAAGGTTGGGCTGATTTCTTTTTGTTGTTCTGTTTTGGGCTTTGGTTTTTGTTTTTTTGTTTGTTTGTTTGTTTGTTTTGGGTTTTTTTTTGTGTGTGTGTGTGTGTGTGTGTGTGTGTGTGTGTGTGCAGATGTTTGATCTTCTCCTTACTACTACTGTAGTTATCTGCCTCCAAATTCAGATCTGATCATCCCACCATTGCTTTAGAAACCCTTTGCAGGCTCCCCATGGTTTAGGATTAGGTCTGAGCTCTGAAGCGTGGCATCTGATACTCTTCTCCATCTGTCCCCGGGCTCCTTTCTCCAGGACCACATCTTGCCTCTCTTTTGTCTTTCACTGTGCTGCTGGCTTTAACCTTATCCCGGCTTTACAATGTCTCTGTGTATCCCTGTATCTTTTCTATTTTCTCTGATGAAATCCCTGGCCTGTCTTCCTCTTTTCTCTTCTACCCCCCCCCCCTTCTTTTGTTCACTTTTAAAGGTTTATCTCAAGTCATAGTTCTTGGACGCTTTTCCTGGTCCTGTCAGAGAAGATGAGAAAGGGTGACGGCAGGGAGAAGGGTTGCTGTAGGCCAAATGCCACTATATAAACGTAGGGAACTGTCAAAGGAACACATTCAACAGAGAGTTATTTTGAAAAAGAAATAGCCACTCTCTCCTTTCCCCAATTAAAGTTAAAGGAGTGGGAGAATAGATTCCCAATCTTTGAATCTCCAGATGTCAGCACCACGTCTGAAAGTGAACACAGATATCAATTAAATTGAATCTTGGGTTTTCCGTCTCAGAATCTAAAGTTCTTGAAACCGCATAATCTCGTCCCTCGGCATCTCCCTCTCTGCACTACCGCCATGTAAATGCGATACTCAGAATCTAGAAGTCAATCAAGGAGTCAATCAAGAGTAAGAATTAGCCAGCCAGCTCTCAGACTTTTCCTGCCTGTGGCCATCACCTACGGCCTCTGATGTTCTGCCTCCCAAGAAGCACTGGCTTCCTCTACACCAAGTTGCGATGCTATTTTATTTGTTCCCCAGCATTCTCCGAGCAGCACCAAGCTCCCAGCCACTCAGCCTGGGAGTATAAGTAGGACTCAGGCTCTCAGAGCCTTAGGGTAATAAAGCAACGCGCTGTAAACTCAGGCAGGCTAAAGATTCAGCCTCTTATCTGTCCTCTTATCTGGTGTGAATGCATTTTGCTTCAAGCACAGCAAGAGGACTGTCACAGGAGTGATTACTGCACCTCAACCAGAGCCCAAATATCTAAGCCGACCCGGGTCACTTAATCAGAAACTGTCACTTGAAAGCACCCTCCTGTGCAGGTGACACACTGTCACTCTTCAGTCACCTCCCATCCTGTCCTACATTCAGTCTCCCCTTGTGTATTCACAGGATCCTTCCATTTTCACAGTGCTGACTGCCAAATCCCTCCGACCTGGAGTGGCCATTGCTGACTTTGTCATCTTCCCACCTCGGTGGGGGGTTGCAGATAAAACCTTCAGACCTCCTTATTACCACAGTAAGTCTCTCTTTCACCAGAGTGCACCTGGAAATGAGAAATGAGAAACAAAGCAAAGCAGCCAGGCTCTGAGGACAATGGCCAGGGTGTTCTTGGACCCCCTGCCTTGCCTTGAGTTTGAAGTCCTGCCTCTCAGGGCTCTTGGGCTTTAAGAGTCTGGGGGGGGGGGGCGGAGGAATGCAGCGACTAAACCGGCCTCCTTTTCCTCTGGGCCTAAAGAGAGACAGACAGGTTGGTAGAGTGTGAAGGAAGAATACATTTCAGATATTTTTTCTTTTTAAAGGGTGGGGAGTAGTGGGAGTAGAGGTGTTTTTTGGTTTGTTTGGAGAAACAAATCTGTTTCAAGAACAAGTAAAATGTTCTTTCTTTGATTATTTTGGCAATACAAAGCAGATTACAATCTAAGCTAGGAGATAGACTATTCTGGAAAATGGAGGTGTTATTAATTAAATTTATTATTTGACAATTAGATAGATAGATAGATAGATAGATAGATAGATAGATAGATAGATAGATAGAATGCATGTAGATATATAATGCATTCTGGTTGCGCTCATCCCTACCCTTTCTCATTTTCACCCATGCCCTGTACATTCCCCTTCATCTCTATGGAGCCCCTTCCCACATCCCTTTCCATTGTTTAGTTTGTATCCCTCTGAGTTTGACCAAGACCACCTTCATGACCTTGCGATTGAAACTGTGATTGGAGTCTGGCAGGTACACCAATTGCTACACACCAGAGACAATGGCTGCCCATCATGGATGTCTCCCATTGCTTGCATCCCCTATACGTGGCCTATAGGTTCAATGGCAAGAGGAAAGTTCCCGTTCGTCCCTCCCCCACTGTCACTGGCCACGGGGAGGGTCTGTTATGTGCAGCCCCCGCACAAGTAATTAAAGCATCTATGAGTTCATAACTACATTGGTATACCTAGAGGGTGGTATGTGCCGCCCTTCTTCCTATGCTTGAACTTCTTATGTTATTTCATTCTGTCTTCCCACAACATCACCTTAGAGGGGACATTATACATAATTCATTTTGGGCAGCCATGAGACTCCGAGTTCACCAGTGTCCACTGCAAGTAGAAACTTCTTTGAAGGAGGTAGAAAGTAACTTCTGTCTAAGAAATGAGGATGGATGTTTAGAAGGAAAGCTTATATAACGTGTATGTAGCTAAGTATCAATAGTAATTTGCCTTGCAGGGCCTAAGACCTCCCAAGGATTAGACTTTCAAAACCAAGCATGAGATCCCTTATCTAGAGAGCAGTTGGTTACCCTGTGACAGTCATGCCACTACTGCACATGTTGGCATATCTTGCTGACAGGTTGATGTTGCAGAGTTGGTAGAATTGGTGGAATTTACTTCTGGGTAAGACAATTCAATGGCTTTTCTCTACCAGCCAAACAGCACATCACAGGAGATAGTTCGAACAAATCAGGTTTTATTTTATTTGTATTATTATGACTAATGATTGTTGGGTAGTTTCTAAGACCCTTTTGTAAGTTTTTTTTAAGGTATTAATTTATTCAGGTCTTAGAGCAGCAGCAAGAGAGAGCTAATATCAATTGCCTCCCTTTCTGTTTTCCCAGAAGATGAGACTGACACCAGGAGATAGCAGGTCTCCAGGTCTCACAGATAGTTAAGTGCAGGGTCAGGATTTAATTGCAGATTGTCTGATGCCAAAGCAGGCACGTGTGACCACTAATTGACATGGCTAGTGTCATGGCCTGTACATAATACACATCTGGAAATATTGATTCAGTTGGTGAATACATTACCGAGAGTGAATAAGGTGCATCGCAGCTGTATTTAATGAGTTTGCACATTTTTAATTGTGAAGATTACAGAGGGTCAAGGCACAATTCTGTTTCTGGGAGAATTTTACAGTTTTGAGCATAGAAGTCTGGAAAGACTCTATCATGCGTTTCCAGCTGGAACATTTTAGAAAACAAGTCATTTTCCACAGTTCACTACCGAACCTTCTGCTTATATGAGATTCCACTCTGTAACAGTTCCCAGATACCGGAGTTTAATGGTGGACGGCCACACTGAAAAGGCAGTGTAAGCTTTGAGAGGGTGGGGACTTCAGGCTGTCAGGATGAAAGAAGGCCACTTCACAGTCAGGTGACAGCCAGCCTGCCCCTTTGAGGTCACCATCAAGAGTACCCTTTCTCTTTTAAGTTTGTTCTCGAGCTTCCCTCTCCCAGAGTTTAATTCATTGGCTTTAAAGTAGCAACTCTGAGAGCCTGCACTTTGAACTAGGGCGCCAAAGGCTTCTGACCCAGAAGGTCGACAGACTCTCTGTTGAGAACAGTGGTGAAGGGCTTGTCTCCCCTCCTGGGAAGAGAGACAATAAGAGCACTGCTGTGCTCCCAGATCTCAACCCACTCCTTAATCTGTTTGTACTGCAGACTGCCTGTACAGTGAGCCTTATGAAGCGCCTCCTATGATGTGTTCAGTGACTCGTGCCCAAATAACATCTCATAGAGAAATGGTACCCTGAGTTGATTTGGAACAAAAGCACAGAACCCCAAGTTAGAAATTAGTTTTATCAGAGATATAAAAATATTGCTCCAGCAATACTCAAAATCTTTGTTACTTTGATGTGACTTTAAGGGGAATTGGGGAATTATTTCTGTAGAAATATTGCCTCTAGTCATTTTAATGCACCTTAGTCAATAAGATCCAGGTTTAATCAGAAAGGCAAAGTCTACCTTCCCGCTGTCCTTTGAAATATCAAAAGTGATGTGGAATATCTTCACCAAACTCATTGCTAACTAAATTCACATTCAGATCAAAACCAAATCCCATCTTGCTCTCCTTTTAAAATTAAGCTGTGAAGGTGACCCTGGTCACATGTACTGCAGCAAGAATTGTGACTGTCGATTGAAGCTATGTGAGGAACTGTGCTTAGAATGCAGGTTCTCAGGGCTCCCAATTGCTTTCTTTCCTTTATCTGCTTCATGAGATGCATGTGGGGCTACGATTGGAGCATCACTTCTCAGGGTTTCTGCATGTTCACTTCCTAGGGCCTGGAGCAGTGTGTTGTGTTGGGGGAAGGGTGGGGTGGCTGTTCAGTTGGTTATAGAAACATTAGGGTACCTGCTTATATTCCACACGGAGGGGAGCAGAGCATGGCCCTGGCCTGTCGAGTGTTTGACTTTACAGCGGCAGTCACTGCATTGTCAAATGCTCTGAACACTCCATCTTCCCACAGGAGAGACAAGAAGCAGCTTTGACTCCTTCCTTTGTATTCCACAGTAGTTAAAATGGTGTCTAATTGTCTGTTTTGAATATGGAGGGATAGATGGATGGATGGGAAAGTGAGTGGATGGAAAACAGACAGATGAATGAATGGATAGACTGTGATGGAAGGGTACCTGCATTACCCATGTGTCCAATTTCTTTATTTCTTGCTCTTACGGCATTGCTATGTTGATAGAGAGCTTTATATAACCAAGACTAAGAGGTATTCAGTAGCACGATAGGTTGCTCTGTAGAGCACACCCATCCATGAGAGTATGCAAGCAGACCTTGGGGAGTCACCCATAAGAACTGAAGTAGAGAAGTCTTCTGTACGAAGCAGAAGTGAGGGTCATTTCCAGCATCCAGACTTAGGGTTCCAGGAGAAGAGAAGAAGAAGATCCTGCCGTGTTCAGACTCAGTTGTCTGTTATGATAAAGAATATTTAAAAACTGTGTTTCATAGAGACCAACTATTTGTTGATTATCACTTGATAATGCACCGTAAGTCTGGAGTTTTGTCCTGTATCATTACACACACACACACACACACACACAGAGCTTTACCTTCTACACTGGGATCCTGTAATGAAATCATGTGCTATTGTGGAATAGTTGATGAGTTGAAAGCCTAGAAGAGATACTATTTGGGAGGTACTGTTGTTTTTATGGGTCTTGCCTTGAATAATAAAAATAATACCTATCCTACTTTCCCAGGGAACTGCATGAGTGAGTTCATGGGACTCATCAAAGGTCACTATGAGGCAAAGCAAGGTGGATTCCTGCCAGGGGGCGGCAGCCTGCACAGTGCCATGACCCCTCACGGCCCCGATGCTGACTGCTTTGAGAAGGCCAGCAAGGCCAAACTCGAGCCGGAGAGGATAGCTGACGGCACGATGGTAAGCAAGTGAATACTCCAGGGGCTGCCTCTGGGCTCCCCAAACGTCCATCCATAGAGAAAAGCGGTTAGTTTTTACTCTCCAAAGTCACAGAGGTGGAGTGAGGAGAAATGTGTGCCTGCACGCCCATGTTGTAAGTATGAATACATACAGCATTGTGCACATGCTACACTTCTGGTGTGACAGTGTAGAAAGAGATTGAACCAGAGAGTGAGACCAGTTCAAATTCTAACTCAGCTCCTATGCAGTATCTCCGTGTTTCATTTTCCCATCTGTAGAATGGGTACGCTATCCAGCCAGAGGACATCTGTGAGTTTTAACTCCTTATGGAGTGTTCGCTAACTTCAAATGCAAGGAAAGGCTGTTGATTCACTTAGAAGGGTCTTGCTGTATCTAAATGCAGCACAGTATGTGTGTGTGTGTGTGTGTGTGTGTGTGTGTGTGTGTGCGCGCGCGCGCGCGCGCGCGCGCGCGCGTGCGCGTATATATGCGTGTGGTCTATCTCAGAGAATTCTGTGTGGGAAGTGGTCCTGAGGACCACAGTCCCGGAGGAGGCAGAATGCCACCTTTAGCCAGTTTCTAAAGCCAAGGAGAGTCAAGCAGCCTTTGCCTCACCATAGCCGGGACTTGTGAGCAGCAATTCTCAGCTGCTTTTTCCTTTTCTTTGTTCTCCTTTGGCATGGGATGAAGCTGACGGGATTTAGACCCTATTTTGTATTCCTCTTGTGTCAGGCTGTAAACACTGAGGCGGAACACAATTGCAGTTGGCTGCGGTACTTGATTTTATTTTATTTCTATTTATTTATTTATTTCTGCATTCTTGGAAATAGACTCAATGAACCGCAAGAAATAATTTTATGCTGAGGCACCATGCAAACTTAGTTCACATTTTAAGACAAATGCCTTCACTGCTGCGTAATTTAAAACTCATAACAGACCTGGCTTAACCCAAAGCCTAGCTTATCAATTCCCTAGCATTGGTGGCTCAGCTGTCCACCGGGGTTCAAGTCCATAGTCAGAGTTGCTTTTCATGGAGTCCCTTAGTCCTTAGCCCTGGCTCTGTTACTCCTTTCAAGGATTTGCTTAGAGTATCTATAGGAACCTACATCTCTGTGAGGCACAGTTGGCCAATCTCAGCCTACTGCCTCTGATGCCCCTTGAAAGAGCACAGTCCACCATCAAGTTGTTCCTGAATTACCCTTGGGTCTCCAAATGGGGTTTGGAAAGCTGTGCTACCATGGAGCGGTGTTCTACAAAAGCGAGGCATAGGGCTATTTTTACACACAGTAAGAACTTGAATAATGTCTAAGACCTGGATTGCTAGTGAGACGAAGCTGTCCTGGAAAAAGGATTGGGATGGTAGGAGACTCAGATATCTGAAGGCCCAGAGTATCTCCGGGGCACCCTCAACAGGCACTTGCATGCACATATGCATACTCATAGACAGACATAAATAGAAACTGCCTAGACTTAACTTTGTGTCTCCTTTACCGTCCCCCGTTATGTAACTTAGACACAGGTCAATCTGTCCTGTCCTTATTCCAGTGTGAAGTGGTTAGTGTCACGTGACCCTTCACAGCTCAGCCTCACACTGAAGAAGCTTTTAAGAAGCAGTCAGCAGACAACAACAATAATGGCTGTGACACTTGCCCTTGTGTGTGACGAGGGCTTTGTATGGCACATCTCATCCAAAACACTGCCTCAAAGCCTGTCATAGAATTCAGGCAAAAGCACATGACTCCCCGATACAGACAGAGAGAAGTTAATTGTATGTGAAACCCACCCCAAACATTCACGCAGGTGTCCTGTGTGGTGCCACGGAAGAATTGCATAATTCCCTTTGGCCTGTCTGTAGTGGTTTAGATTTCCTAATGAGAACAAAAAGAATTGTAAGGTTTGGGCTGTTTGCTATTATTATTTCATAAGAGACACTATAGATAGAAACATCAACAACTGGTAAGAAGTTGAAATGGCTAAGATAGACAGAATATTTTTCAGCTTCGTTTTACTGTACCAGAAGCATTCAGAACACTGTGGGGTGTGCAGCGTCAGCCCCATTTCCTTTTCTCTCTTCCCTTCCCTTTTCTGAGCCAAGCTCTTGTCAGGCTCCTGAAGAAGCTAAGAGTTCCGATCTGCCATCACTTACCACCATAGATGAGCCACTTCCCAGCTCTGAGCTTTGCTTCTTCCTTTGCAAAATGACGATGTCACACATGAGCTCCAGCAGGCCCAAGCACATGGCACTGATAGATTTTACCTTTTATGCTTCTCCTTCTTGCTAAAAGCTATTAGATTACCTTCCTAAAGCCAGTCACCAAGCTCTGTCTCCTTATTTGGCCACTTCCTTTTCCTGAAGCTGACCACCAAGGTCCAGCTATCAAAGTATTAAAGTCTAATAATCAAAAGCCCCTCCCCCATTTTGGTTCACATAATTAGCATGCCCAATAAAAATTAGCCAACTCATCCTAACACAGTTTCCCCCTTTCCCACCACATCTGTCTCATCTATCCGGAAGCAGTCCTTTGTTCCTCTGGGGCAAATATCCCTTCCTCTTCTCCTTTGTTCCCTTCCCCCTTTCCCTTATCCTTCTGTCTCCTGCCTTTATCTCTTATTCATTGCCCTTTTTCCCTCTGGGACAAATAAATCTCCTTTGTGCTGAGAATTTGGTCTTTGGGTGTCTTGTGCTAAGTCTGGTCCTTTCATCACATATAAGAACATCACCACAAGTGATGACCCTTAAGAAGAAGATCCCAGGATTCTCTCACATCTGCCCTTGGAAATAATATTGCCTCCAGAATGCTATGAGTAATGTTAGTCCTACCTGCCCAATTCCACCCCAGAGTGAACCTCAGGACCCTGAGTACACAGATAGAAGAAGCCTTGCACAGAGCTTCATCTGCTTATGGTTGATCAGATCCAGAACCCAGGGCTTGGGTTTCCTTTCTTCATCATGGCAGTACATATAAACATAAGTCCTATGTTTTGTCTATCCATACCTTCTCTAGGCATCAAATTTAACATGCTTTTTTTGGTCACCTACTTCTTTCTTCTCGTCTCCTCCTTATTTCCTATAGGCATTTATGTTTGAATCTTCCTTAAGTATGGCGGTCACCAAGTGGGGACTCAAGACCTGTAACTGTTTGGATGAGAACTACTACAAATGCTGGGAGTCTCTCCGGAGCCACTTCACTCCCAATTCCAGGAGCCCGACAGAGCCTAAGTGAGACTGGAGCCCTCTACTGTCATTGAGAACAGAACTGCATGGCTTCCTTGAGATTCGCACAGCTCTGATGCTATGGGGACAGCAATTGAAATGAGAGCTCACTTGTCATAGTCACAAAACTCAGAATGTTTGTGGACATGCATTCAGAAATGCCTATGGCTTTCTAATTACTCAATAAATATGTGTTCTGTGGAAGTTGCAGGTGGTCATTTTCAGGTCTTGGCATCCAGAACTGGTAGGCCAGATAAGCCCATAGCTGGGGGTGGGGTGGGGTGGGGGTGGTAACATTTCCCATGTGCTTGGTCTTGGGGCTTAACTCAAAGAGCACAAAGCCAGGTCTGCCAGAGACTACAGACAAGGAAGGGTCCATTAGAATTGTGAGCTGAAGTAGAATCTGCAGCCAAGCCTAGGGTCACTCCAGGGATGGGGAAGTTGAGAAGGACAGCAGAGTTGCAAAGAACCAGCCATTAGTGTAAACTGAGGCTATCCAGAACACCAGGCATCTAATTCTGGTAGCAGTGCACAATGATATGAGACAAGAACCCCAGATACCAAGGACAAGCTGAAATCCACCTACTTCAGCAAAGCAGCTGTCTGGGAATGCCCAGATGTGGGTTGCTCTGGTCCTTACAGAAAAGGTCCTGTATCTTAGGAAACCCATCATCCTCCTTGAGCTGGGACAGTTGCTCATGCTTCCATTCATTCATTCATCAATCCATTTGATGTCCTGTGTGAAATCCCTACTATCAGCCCTAGAGCAGGGTGCTAGGAATGAATGGTTGGAATGGGAGAATCAGAGTCCTCCTTAGGGAGCTCTCAGCCTTGAAAGACAGAGACAATAGAAATTGATACCCAAGGAGAAGTCCACACTAAAAACGAGGCACAACTGTATCACACGCTAAACCAAACAACTTCCTTTATAAGGTTTATGTCCCTTCCGGTATGGGGGTGACCAAGACTTTGGAAGTAGGTTTGACTATGTTCTCATGGTTGAAAAGATATGCAAACCAGAACAGAAATATGGAAAGTGATAGCTGTCATGACTGTTCTAGGATTAGCATACCCTCTCTGATCTGTTGCCATGGCAGCAGCTTAAATTGGCTGCTACCAAGTTTTCTTCTAGTAATATTTGATAAGACTCCTATGAGGACCCAAGGGCTAAATTGCCGGATGAATTACAAGATGCCCAGTGAAATTTGAATTTCTGATAAATCATAAATAATTTTTGTGGTAACCATGAACAGCCTTATACCAAAAAGTTACTCATGGTTCATCTTGTCTTCAAAATTAACTAGGAAACTAATATTTCCCTTTGATAAATCTGGCAAACTTACTAGAGATATCAAAGACATGGACATAATTCTAGCCTATAGAAAGGTGGTATTCTAGTGACAGAAACAGACAAAATAGACATACAAAATTAAAAGCATGCCAGACCCGGAAAAAAACAAAACAGATTGAAATATAACTATAGCTAAGTTGGACTGCAGAAGACTTTCCTTCCTTCCTTCCTTCCTTCCTTCCTTCCTTCCTTCCTTCCTTCCTTCCTTTCTTCCTTCCTTCCTTCCTTCCTTCTTTCCTTCTCTTTCTTTCTTTCTTTCTTTCTTTCTTTCTTTCTTTCTTTCTTTCTTTCTTTCTTTCTTTCTTTGTTTCTTTTCATGTATTCACTTTACAACTTATTCACTGCCCCCTCCCAGATACTCCCTTTCACAATCCTTCCCTCCATCCCCTCTCCCCTTCTCCTCTGAGCAGAGGGGCCTCACTAGTTATTTCCCCCCACCGGAGGCACTTGAAGTTTCTATGACTCTATGTGCTTCCTCTCCCACTGAGGCCAAACTGGGCAAAGCCCAGCTAGTAGAACATATCCAACATGCAGGCAACAGCTTTTGGGAAAGCCCTCCCTCCAGTTGTTAAGGACCACACGAAGACTGAGCTGCATATCTGTGGCATGTGAGCATGGAGGCCTCGGTCCAGCCCATGTATGGTTGATGGTTCAGTCTCTGAGAGCCCCAAGGGTCCAGGTTAGACTCTGTTGATCTTCCTTCAGAGTTCCTGTCTCCTTCCTGGCTCACAATCCTTCCCCCCTGTTGGAGGAAGCCTTTCTTTAGAATGTGAGGTCTTCAGTGGAGATGTGACCTTTAGCTGGATCTAAAGAGGGAGCAGGAAGCCACTGGGGGTAGGGGCAGGCTGGGGTGGGATGAGAAGGAAAACACGACAACAAACACCTTCTGGGTACAAAAAGCCGAAAGCGGAATCAGAATGAGATGCCCATTTTCAGAAGAGAAGAAAAAAAAAAAAAAAGAAAGAAATAAAAGAAAAACTGCTATCGAAAAACCTGACACTGTCCTGAACTAGTGAGGTAGTAACGGAGAAAGGAGAACATCTGTTTTTGAGTGGACCTGAGAGGACTTGTGGAAAGCGGAGTTGTGAGCAGGGCTGGGGCGGTTGCTCAGCTAGTGGCTACCCGCCACTCTCGCTGGTGTCAAATCAGAACATGACAAAAGAATGGATGTCTGGGTATAGCACTCAAGCAACGACAAATGGGATTTTTGTGAATAAAGATGGAGAGGCTCTTGCTCTGTACCTCTGAGTTTTGCGGTCAGCTCTGGTTGGTTCCCTGCAACTCTTGAAAGGATTAAGCTCCGCCCAGAGGCACAGAGGTACTTCTCACTACTGCACCCATTCCCCCTTTCCCCTTCACTCTCCAATTTTCATAGTACTTCCAGTCCCAAACTAAGTCCACCACTGACGTCCTCTACCAACAAGCCCCAGCCTTTCCTCCACGGAGTTATGAACCCCACGTGGTTAACCTTACGCTGTACACCGACACCTCAGCTCTGGCTCACTCTTGTCGCTGTTTTCAGCTGGGCACCGAGCTCCTCCTGAAGCCAGATGCATGGTGTGAGTTTCCATACACAGAGCACCCAGGACTCTGTATTTTATCTCTCCACATAAAGCAGCGACTCCCCAACCTGAGGCAAGATCTCACCCAGGCCAGACTGTTCACACTAATTTAAAAAATAAAAAAAGATTTGCTTTTCTTCTGTGTGCCTCAGATCAATTAGGAAAATTTGTGTCATTTCCTTAATTCTCCAAAAATAAAATTGTCATCTTTTTGCTTGGAATGAAAAACCCCAAAGAACAACAACAACAAAAATACCATGATTAAGTTTCTTCCGGTGACAGGAGGATTTCCAGCAAGACCTCCTTGGCATTTCTGTATATTTTGCCATTTAAGAGGGAGTGTGGTACAAGTTACCCTTCTCATTTTTCTTCCTAAAGGACGTCTCACCGTCTAGGCTACCAGAAATGTCCCTAGATCACTGATTCCCAATAGGTCACCTTGTTCCTTTACCCTCAGTACAACACACCCAAGAAAGCTATGAGACTTTTTGTTTTTGGTTTTTCGAGACAGGGTTTTTCTGTACAGCCCTGGCTGTCCTGAAACTCACTTTGTAGACCAGGCTGGCCTCGAACTCAGAAATCTGCCTGCCTCTGCCTCCCGAGTGCTGGGATTAAAGGCGTGCATCACTTTTTTCTTTCTTTCTTTCTTTCTTTTTTATTTTGTTGCCACAACTGGTTTAGGAGCCATCAGCTCCCACTGATAAGTACAGTGTAGTGCACAGACAGTCCCACCCAACAAAGAGCTCTCCCGTGCTAAACATGAACAAACATTGGCTCCCAGCATCAAGTGTGTATTTGATCATTCACAGATCTTTAACTTTCAATGCCCAGGTTATACCTCAGACCAACTGACTGGAAACACCAGCAGTAGAACAAGGCTATGGGAACTTGAGGCTCAGGCTGAAGACCACTGTTTTAGAAAGTTAAAATCAGCAATGAAGATAGCTCTGTTTCTAGAGATCCTGGTACCAGGTTTTCAGGGTCAACTGAAAAAAAAAAAAAAAAAGGTTTGGAAATGGACCTTAAAGCTCCATTTTCGGGCCGGCCGGAGCAAGTAGGGCCAGCTGGAGCGAGTGGGGCAGACCAAAGCGAGCAGGGTTGACCAGAGGGAGGAAAAAAAAAATCCATTTTCCAGTAACAGGCATGAAGGCAGTGGCATGGGTTGAGGGATTATCTGGGAAGTAAGAAACACTTTAGTGTTTCCGACAGCATCTACCTCTTAGCCCTAGCCAAGGCAGGTACATAAGTCAAGACCAGTAAATTCTTAGAGACTGGAGAGATGACTCAGTGGTAAGAGAGCTGACTGCTCTACTAGAGGCCTTGAGTTCAGTTCCCAGCACCCATGTGAGGGACTCGCAACAACCTGTAATACCAGAATAAAACCTATCATGATACAAGCGCTGTATAACAAGTAGCCATTCTTTCTGGTGGGGTTTGGGGACACTGCTGATTTTAATATACTAGCTTTTAATATAATTATTAGGTAGTTAATTATTAGGTAGATATTACTAACCTTATATATGCATATCAGTTTCAGAAAGGTCATTAAGAATCTAGATTCTGAGCCGGGCGTGGTGGAGCACGCCTTTAATCCCAGCACTCGGGAGGCAGAGGCAGGCGGATTTCTGAGTTTGAGGCCAGCCTGGTCTACAAAGTGAGTTCCAGGACAGCCAGGGCTATACAGAGAAACCCTGTCTCGAAAAACCAAAAAAAAAAAAAAAAAATCTAGGTTCTGCAATCCAGTTTGTACTTTTATAGCCATATGAACCTGAGCATGTGACAACCTCTCTAAGCCTTGTGTTCTTACTTTAAAGGAATGAGTGATTTCTTTCCCCAGGATTTTGTGGGGGTTAAAGGAGATGATGCTGTGAAGACCGCCCACATGATGCGCACCGTTTAGTGGTACCCTTAGGACTCAGAGTGTATTCAGCTCCTGCCTCCGGGAGACTCTGGTGCCCCCTGCTGTGGGAGCTGCCGGGATGACTAAGCTGAGGTCCTTGTGCCTAAATAAACTAGCATCTGGCTGAAGAGAAAGTGTGCACTTCTGATGCCACGAGGAACAGATGCATCACGTACAGAAGTGTTGACACCTTGTTGCCTTTAGGTCTAAGAGCAAAGAAATCATATGGCTTAATTTAAGAACTCAACATGGTATATTAATAGATCAAGCGAAGTGGAAGGGGAGACAGGATTTAAAGCGATTTTGATAAAAAGCAGTTTCCATGTGGAGTATCTGAGAGCTTTTCCCAGAGGACTCTTGCCTAATCATGAGACCCTTGAGAGTTTCATTAGGCTTATCCAGATTTATAAAATCTAAAGTCATATCAGAGCTTCAGTACAAACTGCGACAGCATGATTAACAGTAATGCCTTATGGAGGGCCAATAGCACCCCAGCCACAGAAATTTGACAAATGGGGGCATTTTGTTCATTCATTAGCATTTATTTTAGAGTCTGTGAAAAGTCTGAAGGATGCTCTGTTCCTCTTAATAAAAGATTATGATTCGATTAACAGCTTATTCAACTCAAGTATCTGAAAATCTAAGATTAATTAAGCAGCTACTGTTTTCTCTTATTAAAGATGTCTAAAGTTAGTAGTTCAGGGTGGGAAAAAATGGCCGTTGAGAGGAGTCCTGGACCTATATATAGCCTTCCTTGTTTTCCGCTCCCTATTCTTGGCATGTTGTGTTGTTATTTTTGAACAAAAATGGTTCCCATAGGCCCTAGGGAGTGGCACTATTAGGAGGTGTGGCTTTGTTGGAGTAGATGTAGCTTTATTGGAGGAAATGTGTCACCAGGGAGGGATACTTTGAGGTTTCAGAACCTCAAGCCAGGCCTAGTGGCTCAGTCTCTCCTCCTGCTCCCGCGGATCACCAACCTCTCCAGCACCGCGTCTGCCATGTGCCACCACGACAATAATGGACTAAACCTCTGAAATGGGAGCCAGCTCCAATTAAAAGTTTCCCTTTATAAGAGTTGCTGTGATCATAGAGTCTATCCACAGCGATAAAACCCTAACTAAGAACATCTTTGTTCTTGACCTCTGCATCTACATTTAGGACATAGCAAAGAGAAGAAGACAAAGGGGTATGTGGATATAGTGAACATAGATCTCTTACCTGGGGAAATGCTGTCGTTCTATTCAGGAAGGGAAGCCTTCTGTAGACTTCTTCTTTGGTTTCCTGGGCAGACAGGCACATGTCCACACCAACCTCTAGCAATCTCGATCTGAGACAAGGGTTATTTTATCTCGCCTGATGTGAAGCGTCATCCAACAGCTTCCTGAGAAAGCAGGCTTCTATTTGAAGAGAAGAAGTGGGTAGGGATACTGACATGCAACAGTTAGAGCCTACCATGGGTACTTTTCACTTGATAAGGGGCAGCAAGACAATGAGGAGTAGGGTTTGAATATCTTCATTCTTTTTTTTTTTTTTTAAGATTTATTTTATTTATTATATGTAAGTACACTGTAGCTGTCTTCAGACACCCCAGAAGAGGGCACCAGATCTCGTTACGGATGGTTGTGAGCCACCATGTGGATGCTGGGATTTGAACTTATCACCTTTGGAAGAGCAGTCGGGTGCTCTTACCCGCTGAGCCATCTCACCAGCCCCCGAATATCTTCATTCTTATAGCTCCAGGATGGCGGTCGGGGTTGAATCTGTCAATACTGGTTCTGCATAAACAACAAACAGACAACTTCCAACCTACAAACAGATTCTCAAATTTCTCTTTGTATGAGGTCAGGAAATTGGCTGGCGATTGTCTAGTCCTGACAGTGTCCCTTGTGATCACAAATAGATGACAAAAGGAAATCAAGCAGCAACAGTCCCTAGCAATCTTCCCCTGCAGATGAGCAGGGTGTGCTGAAAAATTGGAGAAGCAATTTCTGCAGGCCAAACACTTCCTGTAGAATGATGATGTAAAACCAAACACTCAAGGCACTCTGTTTGCAATACCACACTCTGTGCTGCTTTCTATATTTTATGGAAAATGTTGATAAGAGCTTCTTTAGAAAACTTCATGGTTTTAATTTTTGAAAAAAAAATCCATTTTTAAGTCTTTGTGAAAAATTTCAAAAGTAGTTTATCACCTTCTCTCTTTCTCAGCTTCACCTCAATAATTTCATATTTGATGGCAGCCCTCAAGACCCGCCTAGACAGGTTCCTCAGATGGCCTCGGCTGTTTCCAGCTTCTCCGAGGCCCAAGAGTCTTCTAGAACCTAATAAGAGTCAAAGCAAAGAAATGACTCAAAAATTAGCCAAGGAAGGCAACATACCTCTAATCCTAGTCCTTGGGAGTGACAGAGGTAAGAGGCCCACAAGATCAGAGCCAACCTAGGATGCATAGGACCCGCCTCAAAAAAAGAAAAGAGGCCGGGCGTGGTGGCACATGCCTTTAATCCCAGCACTCGGGAGGCAGAGGCAGGTGGATTTCTGAGTTCGAGGCCAGCCTGGTCTACAGAGTGAGTTCCAGGACAGCCAGGGCTACACAGAGAAACCCTGTCTCAAAAAAACAAAAAAAAAACAAACAAAACATCATGACCAAGAAGCAAGTTGGGGAGGAAAGGGTTTATTCAGCTTACACTTCCATACAGCTGTTCATCACCAAAGGAAGTCAGGACTGGAACTCAGACAGGTCAGAGAGCAGGAGCTGATGCAGAAGCTACGGAGGGATGTTCTTTACTGGCTTGCTTCCCCTGGCTTGCTCAGCCTGCTCTCTTATAGAACCCAAGACTGCCAGCCCAGAGATGGTCCCACACACAAGGGCCTTTCCCCCTTGATCACTAATCGAGAAAATACCCCACAGATAGATCTCATGGAGGTACTTCCCCAACTGAAGCTCCTTTCTTTGTGATAACCCCAGCTGTGTCAAGTTGACACAAAACTAGCCAGTACACAGATTCTTATACATAATTCTAATTTCTTCAAATAATCTACGAATTATCCTGAGAAGCATAGAGATGGGTTACGAATACTCTACTTGACCCCAAGATAGGAGAAGATCGTTGGAGAACACTTGGGATCAGAAAACATAATCAAAGATTAGACCCAATGGGATCTCAATCAGAGAGCATAGGTATCATCTTTTTTTCTTGCAGCAAGAGCCAAACAAAAAGGGTGAGAGAATATATCATGTACTAAAACAATAACAACCTGTGATGGAAGTACACTGTGCCAGAGGAGGGGAGCTGACAATACTAAGACACTGTTAAGACCGGCGCTGTCAACGTGTACAGAAGGAGAACTAAAAGCATTGATGTATAGTCTTCCATACAGCTTTGACAGATTCCTATCCATACAGGTCACCCTGCGACTGGCAGAGGCTGCTTTATTCTGCGCTGAGGGCTGTCTCAAAAACGAAAAATCAGCAGGCTGATTACTGGTCCTTCTGCAGCCTCTCTTGCCCTGTGATCAAGCTCCATCCAGGAACCAACACCATCTTCAGGAATGCAAACATAAACAGGCTGGTCCTCCTTAACACCTTCAGTGACTTTTGCTATCACCTTTCCGAATGCTAAAGTCTGAGCAAAAGCCTTAAGATCCAAATCCTTCTCTCTCTCTCTCTCTCTCTCTCTCTCTCTCTCTCTCTCTCTCTCTCTCTCTCTCCTCAGCAGCACCACAGTGTGGGCTCCAATGCCCAGAGCTAGCATCACCAGTCAGACAGATGGCACATTTGAGCTCAGAGGAAGTGGCAATTGGTGTCCTCATCAGACTGCTTCATGGTTTGATTTAGGACGTTGTTCCTGACTGGTTAAAAAAAAAAAATCTTGTGGAATGATTAAAGTCTCAAGAACACATTGCTCAATAATCCTCAATGCTAAGAAATTATGCAAAAATTCCTCTGGGTACTGTCTTCTTTTAACATTTAGACACCAAGAGTACGTGGTATTTTTCCAATATGAAGGGATGCTAGAATAAATCCTGATTGGTATGATCAAGATCAGCCTTTAGTTTATCTTGTTTAAGCCTTAAAGTCATTAAGAAAAAGCCTCTATATGAAGGGCAGTAAGTGAATTTGAGTAAGCAAATAATAGACAAATGGACAAAAATACATGAAAACGTTGAGTCTCAGTAATAAATGAAATGTAGATTTAAGATAGTTTTGATTCATTGGGTTTAAAAATTATTGTAATAAACATTCATTTAGATTCTGGTTTTCCTTTATTATTATAGTATACGTATGGATTTAAAGGTGTGTAGCACCATGCCCAGCACTCTTAGAAATATAACCCATGAAAAGAGTTAAGGACAAACATAGAGATTCTCCAACAAATGTCTATCACATTCATCCTAAAAGGAGGAAACGGAAAGACAAATGGAGTATTCATTTATAAGAACGATTAAGTAGGTTGAGATAAACACAGAATGCTATCAGCAGTCACTCAAGAAATGTGGCTGGAAATCCGTGGTGGTTTGAATTAGAAACATTTCCCATTGGCTCCTGTCTGAACATTTACTGCACAGCTGGTACTACTGCCTGGGGAAGTGATACAATATTGCTGGAGGAGGAAGCACATCACTGTCTGATGGGGTGGAGCTTTGGGAGTTCATAGCACCACCCACTTCTTGTTCTCTCTCTCTCTCTCTCTCTCTCTCTCTCTCTGCTTCAAGCTTGCAGCTAAAGGTGTAATCTCTCAGCTTCCTGCTCTTGCTACAGTGTTTGCTTACTGACATGTCTCCCAGTCATAATGGACTTTTACCCTCTGGGACTAGAAGCCAAGATAAAAATCTTTCTTTCGTAAGTTGTGTTGGTCATGGTTTTTATTGCAGCAACAGGAAAGTAACTAATACCATTTTTTAACATGGAAAGATGTCCATGACAAATCACTGGGCCCAGGTTTTCAAATCATTATATACACAGTGGCTCTCTTTTCCTTGAGGAGAAAAATAAAAAGATGCCTAAGCAGAGAGAGGGGGAAAACACTATGGCAAGATGCACACCCCAAATCATTACATGGAATGGATGGGTTGTTTTTATTCTATTCTTTTACTTAAGTAATTTCTAATTATCTTATAATAGACTGGTACATCTGCATCCTCAAATAACACACTAAAATTATGGTTGAAAGAAAACTAAGGATCAAGGTAGATGTAGTGGTTTGAATATGCTTGGCCCATGGTTAGTGGCAGTGTGTCCTTGTTGGAGTAGGTGTGGCTTTGTTGGAGGACGTTTGTCACTGTGGGGGTGGACTTTGAGGTCCTATGCTAGAGTTCTGCCCAGTGTGGAGGAGACCCTCTTCCTGACTGTCTGGCAAAGAGAGTCTCCTTCTAGCTGCCTTTGGATCAAGGTGTAGAAACCTCTACACCTCTAGCACCAGGTCTACCTGCACTCTGCCATGCTTCCCACCATGATAATAATGGATTGAACCTCTGAAATTGTAAACCAGCCCCAATCAAATGCTTTTCTTTATAAAATTTGCCTTAGTCATGGTGACTTCTCATAGCAATGACAACCCTAACTAAGAAGTAGAGTTTCTTCTATTTTTGCTGCCTAATAAGATGAGAACAAGACTGCATAGCCCATTATAATCTGGAGAACAATTACAATAGCCTTTAGAGGCCATGGGCATGGTGTTAATCCCATCACTTGGAAGCCATAGGCAGGAAGATTTCAAGTTTGAGTACAGAATGGACTATATAGTAAGACTCTGTCAAAGAGAAAGGAAGACATAAGGAAGGAAATACCTTCAGGCTGGCAATGTAGCTCTGTGTATTCCTAGCATGCTTGGTTTCTGGGTTCAAGTTCAGAACCACCAAAACCAAAAATCAAGAATAGTATAGCCTGATCTGATATTGCTCAGGCCTGTAATCCAGACTACTCAAGAGGCTGAGCTGGGTGATTGCAAATTCAAGGTTAATCTGGGCAATTTAATGAGACCCCCCTGTCTCATAAGAAGTAAGAAGGCAGTGGGGTTGTAGATAGAAGTTAATGTTAGATTCTTGCTTAGCATGTGCAAAGACCCTAGGTTCAGTTCCCAGCACTGAAAATGGAAGGAGGAACATTAAGTGTGTGTGTGGGGGTAGGGACAGAGAGCTGTTGGCGGGGGGAGGGGTCTGGGGGGAGCAGGGACAAGTTAGGAATGACGTGTAAATTGAGAATAAGCATCGCACGAGTCAAACAGTACCTACTTGCATCTGTCCGTCTAAAACGGCTTGCAGGCCCATATATGCAGAATCGCATTCTCCACGCGAGCTTTCTGCCATTACAACAGCTACTTCTTATGTCTTCCAGGCTTGATCCTCTGAATCGTTTCTCACACCTTTGGTGAATTCTGATCCCAAACTATTTGCTAATTGATTGGGCTCCTTATTATTCCAGGTCCCATAATATCCCTGTGTGTACGTGTGTGTGTGTGTGTGTGTGTGTGTGTGTGTGTGTGTGTGTGTTCACATGCACACATATTTGTGCACATATGCACATGCATTAGTGTGCATGGATGAGGCTAGAGAACCTTGGATATTGTTCTTCAGGTGCTAGCCACCTTGGCTTTGGAGTCAGGGTCTCTCACCAGCCAAGAGGTTCTCATTAGGTTAGGTCAGGGTGGCTGGGTGATAAGCTCCAGGGACCCGTCTCTGCCTCCCCAGAGCTGGAATTACAAACATTCCGCCACCTCTGGCTTTCTAAGTGGGTTCAGGGATTGAACCCAGGTCCTCATGCCTACACAGTAGGCTTTTTATTGACTGAACTCACTCTCCAGCCTTGCAGTGATTGACTTTGATGGTGTCATCTTGATTGTTTGAGACGTGCATAGCACATTAGTAAAGCATACACCTCCGGGTGTGCCTGTGAAGATGTTTCCAGATTAGTAAGGTGGGAAGCATGAATGGCTCTTGGGGTCCGGACTGTCTGTGGTCCCCCCATAATCAGACTGGGTTCCCTGAAACGAGACTAGGGTGAGAGGAGAAAATGGATGCCAAGACGAATCACTCCATTCAAAGCGTCTAATTTTATTTAGGATTCTTCTTTGGTTTTAAGAGGGAAGGCCCCGCCCCCAGTCAGTTCTGCGCAGGTGCCTGGAATTTGGCTCGAAGCCTGAAGTATTGTGGGATGTCCTGCTGTAGGCAGGTGAATTGGGCGGAGCCAGGGTCCAGGGCGCTTTGGAATGTCTCGGCCTGTCGGTCGGACTTTCGGTCATCCTGTCCTGGGAGAGGCACAGCGACGACAGACAGCAGGGCACCAGAGTAGCTCAGGTGTGATTTAGCAAGACAATGAAAGCCACACCGCCACACGTGTGGCTTCCTATGGCTGGTCTGCACACAGCCTTGGAGCAGGCTAGTGGGGGAGGGACGTTACAAATGGCAGCTGCCTCTCAGGCTGGGGTCTAGATGTAGTACAAGAGGAACAGAAAAAAAGGCCCACTAGGTGCATCATCTTGCGTTGTGTCCTGGCTGCCATGACATGACCTGCTCTCGGCCGGTCTGAGCACCCCTCTCCTATGGAGGGAAACAGGAGCCAAAATAAATCTTCCCTCCCTTACACTGTCAGGAATTCTAGGCGGTGAGAAATGAGATGGCTGTTGGGTAAGATCATCTCCATACGAGGAGATGAGGAGCCTTTCATTGTCAATGATTGTGGGGCCCCACAGCATACTGGGGCAGCCCTTAAAAAAAGAGCAAGTTGTTTCATTGAACACCCTTTCCTGTTTTGTGAATCTTCCTGGATTAAGAACCCTACTTGGGCATGCTATTCTCACCCACTTTGGGATGCTTTGTAAACTGGTTTTGAATGGAGCCCAGAGAACAGCAGCAGATTCAGCCTGCAAGGGTAGCAGCTGTCAGTTACATCTCTAAGGCAATTGAGCCAATATCCCATGTATATATGACTCATGAGAGTGAATGAAGCTTGGGTTCTTCTGCAGGACACTGGTAATGACTGCAATGAAGACTCCCAAGGCTCCGGAGCATGGCAGAACCTTCTGCCGACAGAGAACAATTCTGCTCCAAAAGCAGCTGGGTATCCCTGTGAAACCAAATCTACTCAAACAGAGCTGCCCATTGGTGATCTGCAAAGTTAGAAGGACTGAGGTGTGTGGGGAGGTGCCCACCACATCTCTAGGATGCAAGTAAGTAAACACCAGCAAGACCTATTAAAGGTTAGCTACCAGCTAGCCTTCCTGGGTGGAGGGACCAGCAGTAGGACTGGTCCTTTCTGCCCTCCTAGCGATGGGATGGAACATGTGCTTTCTTTCCCTATAAATTTTGGGTTTACTTTTCTCCTTCCTAGAGCTGGGCATCAAACCCAGAGCCTCTCATATGCTGAGCAAGGGTTCTACCACTGACCTACATCCTTGATCCCCAAATTTAGGTTTCTCTTTTACATTTATTTGTTGTGCTTGTAGACACATATCGAAAATTTGTAGGACTCTGGTTCTCTCCTTCGACCATCTGGGTTTCAGTCTTGGTGGCCTTACCCACCCACCACCCACCCCGAGCCATCCCACTGGCCCAATTTAGGCTTTGATAAGTAAGATACCCTGACCCACTGTGGGGAACAGGGAAAAGCATTCCTCCAGGGAAACTGTATTCTGATAGACACTTCACCTATATTCAGGTCACTTGGGTTTTGTACCTGGGAGTCAGTCAAGCAAAAAGGTTTGCACTTTGCCAGCCTAATTCATAACTGGCAACACTGGTATGCGACCACAAGGGCACTAGTGTTCTTGCCATACAACCGAGGGTTGTTGGGAGCCCAGGGCACTCACTAGAATATCTTGGTACTTCCATCCCAAAGTACCTGTAGCCATTTGATCGCAATGACAGTGATCCAGAGTAACTAAGACTGTCTTTAGAAACGAAGGCGCCAGTGACTCCATCGGTCAAGTAATCTCCATTTAATGTGATGGCCAACGAAGGGACTTCTAGAAAGTAGGACTGAGACGACCATATAGCCCCACAGCCAGCTGTAGCAGTGTGGACCATGGCTACCCTCCTATACTGTTTGGTAGTTTTATGCTATTTAATGTGTGTAGGTTAGAGATCTGCATGGTGCCGACAAAGAAATGATATCCTTCTTGAGCCACCTTCACATCCTCAGTCCCACTGCTGCCAATACTTGGCTTAGCACCATACTGCCCTTGCTGTATGCCCTAATGCCTTCCTCTGCCGTGTAGGAAGGACTCAGCCAGTCATTCTGAGGCACCTGGGATGTACACAAGTATTGCCTGGGTAACTCTCGACCATGGAGATAGGACATTTGCCTTTTCCCATGTCTGAAGGGGAAGTTCTGGGTACAGAGGCTTTCAGAATGCTGTGGGAGCCTCTCTCCCTCCTTGCATTTCCCTCTTCCCAGGCCTGCCTTTCAGGCTTTGCTGTCTGTGGCAATGAAGGCTAATGCTGGGAACAGATGAGAGATTGGTTGCATATGCTTTCAAAGCTAAGACCAAACACGTGTGTCACTCAGTTCAGAGAGCACGCTGCCCAACAGGAACTCAACTTTACTGTTGCTGGGAATGAAACTCACCAGCTCCAAACTGAGCTACAGGAAGGGTACCGGCGGTTTTCATTGGTTCATACAGTTTCATTTTTATCCTCATGGCTTTATGAGGGGAAAGGCATTGCTATTTCCATGCTATTAAAAGAAAACAGAGACCAGAATTCTAGCTGCTGACTCCCAGCTAGCTTTTACTGCAGGCCGGCTTTCCAGCCTGTGTCCTTAGCAGTCATCCTTCTGTTCCTCAGCGTGATCTCGCCATCCTCACTTTCTTACTCCAGAGGCAGCAGGGTCAGACAAACCCCTCTTTCCCGTTGCAGCTTGGCCTGTCAGCCTCGGGGACTTCAGAGACCAAACTGAATGTCTGTCGGCTCCCTGAGCCTCTCAGAGAGAGCTAGCGTCTCAGCAGCAGCTCACATTCCCAAGGATCTGCAATGTGCATCACGCTCGCTCGCTGCCACCATCTGCAGTGCTCACACAGAAGGCTGGAGAGGACTCAGGCATGAAAGTCGCAGACACTGAGCTGCTCAGGGTTCCCTGAGCTGTGCTTTCTGACTCTGACCACTGTTCCCTCAGGGCGCACCCCAACTGGCCACCGGTAACACTCAGTTGCTGACTAACAGATTCAATGAATAAACAAATGTGTCTTCACTGACCATTATTCTGACCCACGGGTTCCCAGCACAAGCCGACCTGTGCTTCTGTTTTCTAAGGTATTAACATGCTTCGGCAATAAATCCAAGAAAAAGAAACTGTTAGGTGATTAATTAACAGGAGATTTATTTATGCAAGA
Organism: Mus minutoides; assembly: GCA_902729485.2. NCBI lineage: Eukaryota > Metazoa > Chordata > Mammalia > Rodentia > Muridae > Mus > Mus minutoides. The sequence continues at coordinate 27,242 of CACVCL010019204.1, read as the reverse complement.
ATAGTCATCCTTGCCAAACTTAGTAGGAGATGTTAAATTTTCTGTCCAATTTTCCTTCCTGGATAAGTCTTTCCTTTCTGTCCTGTATAGATGAAAACAAAAGCAGATAAAATATTAAAAAGCAAGTCATTCTTATAAGTACATGGAATAATGGCAAATCAGGAATAAAAATTTCATTGTAAGCCCATCCCATAAAGCCCAAGGACTCTGAGGAAGTAAAAGGAAGCCAAAGTTAGGACAGTAAGAAAACACATCATTCAAAAGTACCTTAGCTATTCTTTAGTGATCACAAAGGAACTTCCCCATTCGTAAGCAGATATCGTTTCTGTTTTGTTTTGAGGCAGAATCCCAACCTATAGCCAAGGCTAGCCTGGAACTCATTTAACATAGTTGGCCTCAAACTCATGGTGTTCCTCCAGCCTCAGCCTCCCCAGGGCTAGGATTACAGGTATGAGCTACCATGCCTAGCTTCAAAAGCAGACAGCAAAAGTTAATGCAAACAACTTCTGGAAACGCATGCTGATCTACCAACCAAAAGATCAGAGCTCTCAAAGAGGAGGTGGCTGGCCTCCAGTCTACATGGCTACACAAGGGCTGGACTGTGCCAGGAACGGGAATGGAGCAGCCTTCTTTGTGACCACGCAGCCAGGCCTCTGAAGACAGCAACTGGCATGTTACCTCTGCTTCCGTTGTTGGGGTTTAATGTGTTTGAAGAGTAACTACCATGCAGAGCCCAGCAACAGAGCTAAGTGAGCCATATGTTCTGCTAATGCTCATCCAATACACATCATCTCTAACAAACGCACCAGCAAAGCTAAAGGACTTCTCCAAGGTATCTGAAGGTCAGACACAAAACAAGTTCAGCTTTAACCCAGACAGGGTCACTCAGTCCTGTAATCCCAATGCTCAGGAGGCTGAAAATTTGAGACTGGCCTGGGTGATATAGGGAGATCTTCTCAATCCTGTCTTAGTAAAATCAAGTTTCTATACACCATTCTAATGAGAAAATTAACTTTTAAAAAGTTGTTATGGTATTTACTTGCTTAATAATCACATTATAATTTCTTATATTATCTGGGAAAAAAACCAGGAAGACTTTCATGAACTGAATTCTACTCTCATAAATTTAAGCTGACCCTCTATTACTTTTTTTTTAAACTGCAAAGTCACCATTAAATTAAACCTGAAAGGCCCATAGGCTGCCATGTGGCTGTTTTTTTAAACAAAGTATCAAATCAAATGAAAACTCCAACTCTTTCCAGAAAGGAATAAAGACAGGAGAAAGGGAAAGGACTGTTCCCTTGGGTGGGACACTGGGCGCCATCACCACTAAGAACTGCTGGGGGCACCTAGGAGGGACCTCTTAAACCAGCTCAACATCTAGCCCTAATACTTACCCTGTCTGTTTTGAAAATATAATACCAGAAGATGAGAGGCCCAAACCCTGCCACAGCTCCTAAAAGTGAGTTCTTGGGAGTGGGTCTGAAATTAGGGTAAATATTTGCCGATCTTGCATAGGTCCAGCGAATCAAGGCAGGATCCACCTGAAAGGAGCACAAACACAGACTGGTCAACCTTAAGGGGGCCACGCTGAGGGAGAATTCACCGGGGCTGCTGTGAAGGAGCACACCAACCTTGAACTCGGGCTTTCTGATCTCTCTCCCTCCCAAGTCTGGAATCACAGGACTGTGCCAGGATACTCACCTGACTGGTTCTACTATTCAGAAACTTAATTTTTTTCCCTTTTCTTTTGGTTTTGGTTTTTATTAAATACGGTCTTGCTCTGTGGCCTTGGCTAACCTAAAGCTCAAGCTAGCCTCAAACTCATGACAACCCTTCTGTGTCTCAGCTTCCCAAGAGATGGGATCATAGTGTGTACCACCTATGATCAAAAACAACTTTCTGATGATCCTGTTCAAATTCTGCATGATTTAAAGATTCTCTTCTCCTTCCTTCCTTCCTTCCTTCCTTCCTTCCTTCCTTCCTTCCTTCCTTCCTTTCTTTCTTTCTTTCTTTCTTTCTTTCTTTCTTTCTTTCTTTCTTTCTTTCTTTCTTTTGGTTTTTCGAGACAGGGTTTCTCTGTGTAGCCTTGGCAGTTCTGGAACTCTGTAGACCAAGCTAGCCTCGAACTCAAAAATCCGCCTGCCTCTGCCTCCCGAGTGCTGGAATTAAAGGCATGCGCCACCATGCCCGGCATCCTTCTAGCTTTCTATTTCCAATGTAAGATTCCTAACTTTAAACTGTCCGAGAAGCCAGCTCTCCCGATTCATCACTTTCAAGTGTCCCTCAGACTTAACCTCCTATCTCTCTTGGAAGTGGCCATGATGAAGAGAGACCTCAGATACTCTATCAAGCTTCCTATTTTGCTTCTAGCATCCTTTCTAAGGCTGTCACAAGCGGCCTTCCCTGCTAAGTCAGTTGCAGGAAGATGAAAGCAGGCTTAGGCTAACTCTGAATTATATGTTTTTGCTTTCTTTTGGTTCAGAAGATGAAACCAGGGGCATTATGTAAACAAGGCATGCGTCCTAACACTGAGCCATATCTCTCACCATGCTAAGTTTTGAAACTAACTTGGCTGATGTTTGAAAAGCAAACTGTTACCTTCCACTCTACTAAAAGTCTTGAAAAAAAAAAAAAAAGGTCAAAAGGTCAAAATTGTCAAAAAAATAATTGGCTGATCTTGGCTAAGAAAAAAGTAATTTAATATATTTATACTAAAATAATCTCCTAAGAATAGCAAATCTACCCCAAACACATAATTAAACTTAATTAGCTAAATCCCCAAATGATTTTACAAAATTATTCTCTCCAATTAAACTGGCAGATTAAAATAAGCAAATAAAATCAGCTTTAGTCTTCAGTATGCAGCATGAATATCTAAGGTCTTAACCAACATCAAGCAGCCACGATTGGCAAGACTGAAATAACTTCGACATTTACATTTCAAACTAAGCTGAATTACAGCAATTCAGCCCTGAGGTGACCAGCTATATAGCTTGAAGATAAGGGAGCCTTGATGGAGATGCGGTCAGCCTTTCAATCAGGTTGAAAATCCCTCAATTGTGAGGGCCATCAGCTCACTACCAGTCAGAGAAATCTAAACCTAACCTCCTGCTGCTCTAGAAACGAACAGTCTGGTCCCATAATAGTAACCAGGACCAGCAGATCAAGGTCAGAGATGAAATGCATCTGAATGCCACACAATGAGACCTCTTAAGTCACCTGTCACTCACTGGTCTACACTTTTAATAGCTTCCAGATCTGTCTGTGGAAATAGACATTTCATTTCACAAAATACCAGTAACTTCATGACCAAAACCAGGGGAAAGAGGCTGAAGAGATGGCTCAGTGGTTAAGAGTGGTTAGTTGCTGCTCTTGAAGAGGACCTGGGTTCAGTTCTCAGAGCCCACCCGGTGCCTCACCACCATCCCTAAGTCTAGTTCCAAATGAGCCAATGTCTACTTCTCACCTCTTCTGGCATCAGGCACATATGTGGTACACATACAGAAACGCAGACAAAACACTCATACAAATGGATTAAGTAGGGCTGGAGAGATGGCTCAGCAGTTAAGAGCGCTGACTGCTCTTTCAGAGGTCCTGAGTTCAATTCCCAGCAACCACATGGTGGCTCACAACCATCTCTAAGGGGATCTGATGCCCTCTTCTGGTCTGCAGATGTATATGCAGCAGAGCACTCATACATTAAATAAACAAAAATTTCAAAAGCCAAACATAAACATTAAAAAACTTGTTTAAAGAACAAAACAAATGAATTAAGTAAATGGGGGAGGGGGTCGAGGCAGCTTTCCATGTCACCACTCAATATCCAGTGAAATGGCAGCAGCCTCTGCGGGGTGAAGCCCTCATACTTTCCTCTGTACTTTCCAAGTCCATCTCTGTTTGGTTTCCTTCCTCTCTGCCCATTCTCTCTTCATCTCTTTGGCTCTTGTCCTTCTGTTGTCTTTCAATCTTTTAACTTTGGGCTTTAGCTTTTGCAGGGCTCTCTTACATACATTCATTTCATGAAAGAGGTCATCTGGTCACATGACTTTAAGCCCATATGGGCATGGCTACCAACAGCCTACCTCTAGCCCTAAACCTTTATGTTAAACACAACATCTACCCAGGCACCCCAAAAGTACCATAAACTGATCTGTCAATATTCCTTTCAGTCCACCACCACGTGTGTTCCTGTCACATTCCTGTTGACCTTGGACCCATCTTCCCCTTGTCTCCTACACCTGACAGTGCGCCCAGCTGGAGCTGGCTGGATCTACTTTTAATACCGCCTATCCTGTACTCACCACACCTTACCATCTCACAGCTACTGTCACAGCGCCCATAAACCACGAGATTTAACTGCTGCAGAAGCCTCCTTGCTCATTCCTCTCTGCCCTCACTCCCTCACAGACAATTCTTGAGGAAATAAACTGAGAGATTTTTGTTAAGACATAAGTCTCTGTTATGTGACTCTCTCCTCAGTAGAGATCTTTACAATGTCATACAAGGTCTCATGTGATCAAGTCCCAGGGGCTCCTCCTCACTATTTTATCCGTAACACTCTCAGAAAAAAACAGAAGTTCATCATCGAAGTACATTGTATGTCATTCTCACCAATGCATCTAATTTAAAATAATACAGTTAATAAAGATGTTATTTTTAAAAAGGCAACCATGTTAAAAGGACATAAAATAAAACTTGGCTCCGCCCCCAAAGTACTAGGACTGCTAACATATTTTGCAATAGCTCTCTGGTATATTCTGAGGTATGAATGCGAGAGATGGCCTTGTACTTATAGTGTCTTCTAACTGGCACGTGCTTTCCCTCTCCCTCAAGCTAACTCCTTTGGTTCTCTTCTTTCAGATCTTTACTTAAATGTCATGCTCCAAGAAGGGGATTGTGGCTCAGTGGTAGAGCGCTTCCCTCCTATGTGAGAGCATGGATTTGATCCCAAACACTACAAAACAAAACCAAGACGCCCCAAGCCCTGTTCCAAACAGGTGCTTCCTTCCCTGGTGCACACCTGGTTGATCCCACCCTTATTTTCCGTACCATTCACCACCACCTCACACACTAAATGATTTAGATTTCTAATGCACGTAGTATTTGTCATCCCATTCCAAAGACAGCTAGCTCTACAAGGACAGGAACTTCCAGCTGGCTTTGTACTCTTAACTCAGCATCTTAGTCTCAGAATAGGTCCTAAGCAGTTATTTTTGACCACATTAGATAGCCCTAAAGACTAGACAAAGGGCTGCACTTGTTTTAGCTGGTAATTGATTAATGGGACAGCCAAAGAGGCAGGTATCTCTATCTCTATTAGAGATGCGAAATGGAAACTTCCCCGGGTTACAGAGATCAAAACACAGACGACTGGGGGTTCAAACTTCACACCTAACTGAGGCCTTACTATAGTTACTTTAAAAAAATTAAACAAAGAAATGGGCCACATGTTGTGGTTCATGCCTTTAGTGTGAGCACTCACAAAGCAGAGGCAGGTGGATCTCTGTGAGTTCAAGGCCAGCCTGTTCTACATACTGATTTCCAGGATAGCTGGGGCTGTATATAGAGACCCTGTCTGAAAAATAAATAAATTATTAATAACAGTCCCATACTATCCAGCACATAGTACAGAACAGGTGTATCTCCTTCACCCTGTAAACAAAGGTCTGGCTGAGGATACTATATCTGGGCAGAAGGTAATATAAGTCACACTGTGACCTGTTGTCACTGTCCATACAGTCTCATCTAGAAAGCCAAGAGAGTAACACAGTAACCTCTGTGAATGATTGTGACATTTAATTTTTTAAATGTCTTTCAGACCAGGCATGGGTTTCAAGTGGCAGTAACCCCACTGTGAGGCTGTGGCTGGAGGACCGGGCGTTCTGAGCTACCTGGAGACTAGCACTGTATCTGACCAGTTAGTGTAACTTTCCCTTGGTTTTTCTCATAGCTTTAAAAAATTATAGAGAATATGTATGCAATTGTTGGAAAATCTCCATTAAAAAAATCCCATTTGAGATAGTTAGACAGCTTTTACAGAAGAAACCATCTAAAAGCACACTTGTCAAAATATCTCTTTACTGGTGTATGTTACATAGTAATGCTACATACTTTCTTGTTTGATTTCACAAGTCTATGAGGAATGCACACCATTTTCCAGAACATAAAAAAAGCTATGGTTTGAAAGGGATTATGTAAATTGCCCAGGGATCATGATTGGTTAGTATACGGGGCCATGAGGTCTGCTTCCAAAGCCGAATGCATCAAACCTCAGGTTCTGTGACACACTTGATTTAAACAACCTCTATTCTCAAGAGAAAGAAGTGTCCTTGAGAGTTAGAAGCTGAATGGCACAAAACAGCTTTTTATGCTGTACACTTGGGAGTACCGGGCCTGAGCACGCCCTTTTCGAGGAAGATACTGTGCTAGATTAGTCACGTGTTAATCTGCCTCAAAAGATATGAAGGACCATATCATGGCCAAGTTTCAGACAAGACTATGCAGAGTGGAACAACTTTCTCCAAATCAGGAGGGAAGCCGTCAAGCCAGGACGCAAGGTCTGCAGCCGGAGCCCGATCCCTTTGACCACTGAGCCGAAGGCCGAAGTCGAAGGGCCAAGGGCTGTGCGGATCGGGGCCGGTGTCCAGCACACGGATGGAGCTGGGCGGCCCCGCGTGTGCCCACGCGAGATGCGGCTGCCCCGGCCCACAGTCCCGCCCGGCCCCACTCACGATGTGCGACAGGCGTTTGGGGTCGTTGTACTGAAGCAGATACTCCCGTTTAAGCCGGGCCCTTATGCTCATGCGTTCGACCTGCGCCCTTCGGGTCTCCGGAGACACATCATACTCGGCAGGGTCGAGGGTACTGGGGAGAGTGGCCAGGGGCGCAGGCTTATACTTGGAACCCGACATCTTGGCTCGAGGCGCACATCTACGCCTGCGCGGATATAAGGGCTGCCCACTTTAGTTTGACCTTCAGGCTCAGGAAGTGCGCCTGCGCGCACGCACTGCGCTTTAGCAGGAAGGGGCGGGAGAGGGGTGGAGTTCGAGGATGGGTGGAGCCTTTACCAAGCCTCCCTTCACGCCCTGGTCCCGCGTATTCTACGCGTGCGCACTGTTTCTCGGTTTGCCTCCTCTTGTCTGGTAAACTCCTCTCTCTGTGCTATTGCTTGCTTGTGGAACTGATTTCCTGAAGCTGAGCCGACTAGACGAGACTGGGAATCTGAGTTGTCTGTGGCTACTGAAGTCCTACAATCCAGTGTGGGTTCTTCCAACCTTGGTGACCTTGTAGAAGGTCATTAGTGTCTCCCAAATTTCTTTTTTCTTATCCAGGAGAAATGACCTTGACCCTGCACTCCTAGCAAGGTTGTTGGGAGTTAAATGAGACATTGAAAACAATGAAATTGCTTTTCAAACATTTCCCTAGCTTCGCCCCACCCCAAACAAAAAAGAGAATAAGCTTTTCTAAAGGTTACCACTTTAGGACCAATCCACTGTTAAACCCAAAGGTGGGAGGAGAAAGACTCAGATCATCATGTCCAGATTAATTAAAGCCATGTACACGAGCTGCCTCCCCCTGCTTCCGCTAAGGCAAGGTTCATTGGATGTGAGGAAGGTTTTTATAGCTCAGAGGTAGAGGGGTTCTAAGTGGGGGGATTTGTGGCACATAGGTGGAGTTACAGGAGCAAAATATAAGCATAATAAGTTAGTCTCCTGAAACAAAGACACAAAGGCAGCCATACAGCAGGTAGTCATACAAGGTACCTCTACAAACCTTTTGCAAGATGAACATTAACTTTTTGAAACAAAAATGCGATTGCCATTCCTGGAGCAGGCAGTACCAGCCATTAATTAATGGCTTTAATTAATCAAGTTAATCTGTTTAACTTAGTTTGTCTTTACTATCAATGGCTTTTAAACCTAAGATGGAGGCAGACTGGTTCGTCACCACCTAAGTATACGCTTATCTTTTGAAGACACGGAGCAAGTGTTAACTGGCTGGAGTATATCAGAAAATAATAAAGAATGAAACTCCTGAATAAATACCTTAGTTAAAATGCAAGCAAAACAAAACAAAATCACCTCTCTTAAATCTTTAGCACTCTTCAGGCGCTGAAAATAAAAGACATCCTTTCAGATAGGAAATTAAGGAGCAGAATACTATAGCGCATTCCCACAAACCCTTGGGAGGCTCAGGCAGGAGCTTTGAGCTCAAGGCCAGCCTGGGGTCCACCACAAACCTCAGTTTCAGGAGAATAAAAACAGGAAGGATGATTTGGAGAGTAAATGAAGGTAGCATGAAGCTCTCAGCATCTCTGCACCTCCCACCCTCATCCCCCCTCCAATCCTCCATCCCCTGTCACCACCCCTCCTTTACCCCTTCCCACTTCTCACTCCACACCCCCCCACACACACTCTCTCACTAAGGGGAAAGATCAACTTCAAGGCACACAACAGGATCCTTAGCTTCCCATAAAACAATCCTCAGGAAGCAGCAATGGAAACAATAAGGCCAACAAGAAAAGCGAGATGAAAAAGGAGCTTCCGCTTGGCTCAAACTTCTGGGGACATGTAGGTATGTGGGGGGAATGGTTGCTAGGCAGTGACAGGGCCTAGAAAGTGTTGGCACTGAAGTGATGCGCAACAGCACGGCTGTCAAATTTATTCAACACTTTAATACTGTTTTAAAATATTTATTAAGCACCCCTGCATGAAGCATACCTTACACCATTCAGTCTTAGTCAATCTTCTGGGCTCAGTAGAGAAATTACACAAGAAATGGAAGCTGGATCCTTGTTATTTTTTTTCCCCAGTAGCTGACAATCATGCAGTGAACAGGCAGAGCAGGATATTTGCCAAGTAGTTCCATGTCCAAATGAATATGAAGCCAAATCGACTCATAAGAAAGCCTGCTTCGGGGCAGTAGAAAAACTATTGCACTCAATTTAAAGGGGAGGGGGAGGATGGAGAAGGGGAGGAGAAGGGAAAGAGGAGGGGAAGGAGAAAGAAAGTTGTTTTCAAAGATGCAGGTTGGCCGGGTGTGGTGGCACACGCCTTTAATCCCAGCACTCAGGAGGCAGAGGCAGGCAGATTTCTGAGTTCGAGGCCAGCCTGGTCTACAAAGTGAGTTCCAGGACAGCCAGGGCTATACAGAGAAACCCTGTCTCGAAAAACCAAAAAAAAAAAAAAAAAAAAAAAAAAGATGCAGGTTCAGGATGTAAAATTCTAAATACTAAATAAGATTTAAAAAACTCTTTTAAGACATTAATATGGGAAGAGAAGAAGGTTAAAAGAATAAAGAAATTCAGGAGTATGTGAGTATAAATCAATTTACAAAGATGACAAGGGATGTATTTGTGAAAGAGAAGCTTTATTAAAGTGAAATATTTGCATGAATTTAAGGGGTTATTCCTGCGCTTTTTAGTTCTCATAAACATGACTCGAGATGACTGTTAAAGGCATGGAATTTTGCTTTGTTTTACAGGGACATACAAGTCACTGACTGCTTACTGTGTATCACATGCTATTCTATCTTACATATTTCAATTCCTCAAATACCAATTTTCCGTTTCTCTCTTACCGTCAGTTTACATGATAATGGGTTTCACTGGGGCATTTTCATCCACATGTATACTGTGTGTTGATCATATTCATCCACTGTTACTCTCTCTTGTGCCCCTTTTGCTCCTACTGATTCCTATCCTCTTCCCAACTCCTCCCCCTTCTGCTCTCATGTCCTTTTTACTGGTGGTCCAGCCCGTTTAATTAGGGTTACATACAGGAGTATGGGTGAGGGGTTATTCAGAAAAGCATGGACAACCAGTAGCTACATCACTGGAGAGAATGTCTTCCCCAAGTAGCCATTACTTCATCTGAGAAAAATGGAGCCTCATGAGTTGACCCCTTCCCCAGCAATAGTTGACCACCTCTAAATCCCCAGGAAGCGATGGGACCTGAAGAGTCTTTCTCCAAACCATACTAGAATGCTGAAGGGCCAATCTTGTACAAGCCTTGGGCTGGTAATCACAGCTTCTGCCAACTCATGAGAGAAATTGCTGTTTCATTCCCAGAAGACAGTGCTCCACAACGCTCCAGACCTTTCTCTGGCTCTTACATTCTTTCCACTCTCTCCTCTGAGATGTTTCCTGAACCTTTACGGGAGTGATTTAGATGTCCCATTTAGTGATGAGTATTTAACAGTCACTAGTTATTGGCACTTTGATGATTTACTTGTTTCTGCCACTGGGGGTTGGGGGACAGAAAAGAAAGAGGAGAAGGAAGAAGAGAAGAGGATGAGAAGAAAAAGAAGGAGGAGGATGAAAAGGAGGGGGAGAAACAGAAGAAGAAGGAAGAAGAAGGAGGAGGGGGAGGGGTGGGGGAGGGGGAAAGGAAGGGGAAGAAGAAGAAGAAGAAGAAGAAGAAGAAGAAGAAGAAGAAGAAGAAGAAGAAGAAGAAGAAGAAGAAGAAGAAGAAGAAGAAGAAGAAGAAGAAGAGCTCCTGCTGTGGTAGGGGAACTTAGGAGGCAGAATTTACCCGTTTCCTTGTTTGTGCTTGGGGCACAAAGAGATGAGTATAGAATGCCTATTTTATCTTGAACACTAGATTTCAGAGTGACCTGAAAATTCCCTCCTTCGTATCCTCCAAGATTTGGAATCCAGACCTGGAAAAATAAAATAAAATTTCACTTATGTTTTAGCAAGTGTCGCTGTTCCCTTTCCTGTGCTCAGAAACTGTGATGAACACTCAGAAACCATACTGGGACAATTTTTTTTTCTTCTCCAGACACCACCTTTACAGGTCCTGGGGCTGAAATGGGAAGTAAGATGTGAACGTTTCCTCCCTAAGACCTGCTACTCTGTATCATTGTCCAAGAGTTTCATCTGCTTCTGTTTATCTTTTTTCTGCTCTTTTGGATGGATTTTAGAGATGAGTTGCCAAGTTCCATTAAAAGAAATTGAGCTTCATGAATCCATTCATACAGAGTATCTTCCCACCCCTCCTCATTTATGTCCCATGTCACCATTATGTTCTTTAATCATGCCTTGTGACTGCTCCAACACAGAGCTGTCACCTCTGCTATTAGGGTCATTCCTGTTACATTGTAGGGTTTCTTTCTTTCTTTCTTTCTTTCTTTCTTTCTTTCTTTCTTTCTTTCTTTGAATTATTTATTTATTTTGTGTATGTGAGTACACGTTAGTTGTTTTCAGACACACCAGTAGAGGGTGTGTGTCTTCAGACACACCAGAAGAGGGCATTGGATCTCATTACAGATGATTGTGACCCAACCGCAGTGCTCTTAACAGCTGAGCCATCTCTCTAGCCCACATTGTATTTTATTACCAATGCTTTTGTTTCTACCTCACTGTTTGTTACTAGAATGAAGAAATATTACTAATTCATATGCTGTTCCAGTATAAAGGCTTTTAAAATGTTCTACTCATTTTTCTATGCCTTATTCTGGGTTGTTACATATGTCAGTCATTCCTTATGCATGTGGAAGCATTGTCTTTTTGTTCCCAAAACAGTGCTTTTTTTTTTTTCTTCTCTCATTTGTTGCATCGGCCATGACTTCCTGTGTAATGTTGTGAAGTAGCAGAAATTGTCTCCCATCTCATTCCCAGATCTAATAGGGTCCTTGGGTGTTTCATCATTAAATGTTATTTTCTCCAGTAGGGTTTGACAGAGCCCATTGTCGAGTTAAGAAATTTCTCTTGCATTTCTTGCCAAAATGGCCTTTTAAATCATTAATGAACATATAGTTGGTCAGTTGCTATTTCTATATTTTTGATACATTATCAGCTGTTTTCTCTATATTAGTCTGTTAAAAAAAAACAGACAGAAAAAAAATCCTTTTGGTTGTTCCAAGTTGAAACTTTCTTTTTATTCCAGAGTTAAGCTCACTCCATGGGCCATTCTGTGTGTTTTTTGATTTATGTATAAATTAAATTAACATTTTACTTTTAACTTTACCATTCATGTTCACAGATGAGTTGGCTCTATAATGTTTTGTCTTATTTGGTTCTTGCTACTTTTGAGTATATTTACATAAAATGAGTTGAATATATAGCTTTTTATAGGTATCTGTTTAAAGATGTTTATTTTGTGTGTATGTATGTGTGTGTGATTGTGTGTGTGTCATTGTTTATGTGTGTATGTGTGCGTGTGTGTGCAGGTGCCTGTGGAGACCAGAAAAGGGTGTCAGATCCCCTAGAGTTAGAGTTATAGGCCGGTGTGAGCTGCACAGTTTGGGTGCTGAGAACCAAACTGAGTCCTCTGAAAGAGCAGCACTCGCTCTTGAGCAGGGACCCGCTTCTCTAGCCCCTACCTCCATTTTATTATTATATTTTAAAACTCTTCCAACAGTGTATATAAGGTCTATTTTTTGATTACTTGATAAATTATGCTGTAATTCTGTCTGGAGTTTATGTCATTTTGATGGGGGAAGAATTTCAGCTCTGAATTTACTTTTTGTAATGGTTGTTGGCATGGTGAAGTTTTTCTATTTCTTCTAAGCAATTCTGATATCCACTTTTTCAAGTCTCTTATTTTAAACACATTGTCAGAGAGATGCTGCTCTCATCCTAGGAATTCAAATATATATCATCTTCATAATTATCTTCCTCTTTTGACTTCTAATTGTATCTATTGTTTCTTTTGTTTTTATCAGTCCTGCTACAACATTATCTACTTTTCTATGAAAACATAAAACTCATTAAAAACAAACTATTTATAGTCCTTTTAAGTTAACAGAAAAACAATGGGAAAGATGCAAATATTTTTCATATACCACCCAAACCAGCCCCATCCAGGCACAGCCATTAAGCAATGGAGAAACACTCACACAAAATGACCACCTGTAGCCTCTCAGTTGTGTTAAGCGGTTAGTTCTATGATTGGGACAAGCTGTGATGTAATATACCCATCGTTATAATGTCCTGTGAAGTATTTTTACTGCTCTATGACTCCTCGATATTCTGTTTAGTCAACCTACCTCCTACCCACTAGCTCCTAGTGACCACTGGCCTTTCTGCTGCTACCATGGCCTCATTATGGAGATAATATTGTAGCAAGACCCATAAAAACAAAAGAAACAAGTGGATACAACTAGAAGCAAAAAGAGGAAGATAACCAATTACTCGTGATACTTTGTCCCTTCAGATTGCCTTCTTTTACCCAGTCCTTCAGGGCTTGACAGCTCTTTTTAGTACCAAACACTATTCCATTATCGGGATGCCCACAGTTTCTTCTAGTTTATCCAATCACCTGATCAAGAGCACCCTGATTGTCTTCCCATTTAGACAATTATGTGTAGAACTATCATAAACATCCTTGTGTGAGTTTTTGTGCAGACACAAGTTTTCTTTTTTTATTAGATATTTTATTCATTTACATTTCAAATGCTATCCTGAAAGTCCCCTATCTCCCGAGCCCTGCTCCCCAACCCACCCACTTCCACTTCCTGGCCCTGGCATTCCCCTGTGTTGGGGCATATAATCTTTGCAAGACCACGGGCCTCTCCTCCCAATGATGGCCGACTAGGCTACATATGCATCTAGAGACACGAGCTCAGGGGGTACTGGTTAGTTCATATTGTTGTCCCTCCTAGAGAGTTGCAGACCCCTTCAGCTCCTTGGGTACTTTCTCTAGCTCAGACACAAATTTTCAAACCCTTTGGGTAAATGCCAAATGTATCCATTGCTTTATGTGTGGCAAAAATATGCTTAGTTTTGTAAGACACTGACAAGCTGTCTTTCAATGTGTCTGGACCACGTCAGTTTCCCACCAGCCATCAGTGTGCTCTCCCATGGCTCCAACCCCTTGCTCGTGTTAAGCATTGTCAGTCTCCTGTGTAAGTGTGTGTGTAAGTGTGTGTGTGTGTGTGTGTGTGTGTGTGTGTGTGTGTGTGTGTGGTGGGGGACAGTGTATTGCTTTCACTTGCACTTTCCTGATGGCATGGGGTGAATGAAGCAAGTTTTCATCTACTCATTTTTTTTCCCCACCTGGGTGTCTTCTTTAATGAGATATCTGTTAAGGGTTTAGGCTTAGTTTTTTTTTTTTTTTTTTTTAAGATTTATTTTATTTTATTATATGTAAGTCCACTGTAGCTGTCCTCAGACACCCCAGAAGAGGGAGCCAGATCTTGTCACAGATGGTTGTGAGCCACCATATGGTTGCTGGGATTTGAACTCATCACCTTTGGAAGAGCAGTCGGGTGCTCTTACCCGCTGAGCCATCTCACCAGCCCCTGGGCTCAGTTTTAAATTTTATTTTTTAGTATATCATACTAAGTCATGCAAAGCCATTTTCGTGCAAGTCTATGACATGAGCATACATGACTCCCACCAGCCCACTAACTTCCCTTTTCTAGGGCCCATTTTCAAACAGACTGTGATGTTTCTTGCTGAGTTTTAATAAGTTTGTATATTCTAATAACAGACATGCCTTTTTCAAATATCTTTTTTTCTCACAGCCCTGGGGTTGTCTTTTTATTCTATTAGAATAGTCTTTTTGAGAGCAGAAATTTGTGGTAAATTGAATCTATCTCATCAGTTAGTTCTTTCAAGTCTAATATCTAGTATTGTATGAAAACAGCCATTGTATACCCAAGGGCATTTTGTCTTTTTCCTACACAGATCTTCTAGCCCTTAATAGTTTTGTGTGTGCTTATTGATTGATTTTTGAGACAGGGTCTCTTTGTGTCACTATACTCTCCTATAACTGGCTATATGGGCCAGGCTGGCTTGGAATTCACAGAGATCCACCTGTCTCTGCCTCTGTCTCTGAAATGTTGGGATTAAAGGTGTGTGCCATCATGCCTAGCTCAGCTCTGAGTTTTAAACATAGATTCATTTCCAATGTGCTTTTGTGAAAGATGTGTGGTCTCTATGAAGATTTGTGCTTTGCTTAAGGATGTCTAGCTGTTTCTGTGCTTTTGGTCAAAAATTGAACATTGTATTTGCACTTTTGTCAAAGGTCAGTTGGCTGTATTTACATGGGGCTGTTTCTGAGCTTCCTATCTTGCTCCATTGATCTCCCACTGGCCTGTCTGTCTATCAATACCATGCAGTTCTAATTGTTATAGCTTTATAGCAAGGTTTGAAGATTGAAACCATCAGTCATCTCTCTTCCCCTCTTATGATAGAGTGGGTGTTCTGAGTTTGTTCCTAACCTCTCCAAATGAGCTTAAGAATCAGTTTGTAACCTATAACACAAACACTTTTGATTGGGATTCTGTTTTTATTGTGCCTTAATCATGTGTTTTCAGTAATTCTCCTTTCACCTATTTTTTTTTAAATGTATGTATGAGTTTTGCCTACATGTGTGTCTCTGCACCACTTGCATGCCTGGTACCCTCAAGGCCAGAAGAGAGCATTGAGCCACTGGAAGTAGAGTTACAGAAGGATGTGTGAAAGATAGAGGGCAACTTGCAGGAGTCGGTCGGGTCTCTCCTTCGACCACGTGGGACCCAGGATTAAACTTAGGTTACCAGACTGTACAGCTAGAGCCTTTACCCACAAAGGCATTTCATTGGCCCCTAGATATGCACTATTTACTTTTCGAAATAAGTTCTGTTCTAATTATGTTTTGTTGTTAATTTCTAGTTTAATTGCATTACTGTTAAAGAACCTCATCCTTTAACATTGGCTGAGACTCAGTGATACATGGTCCGCTTTTGGTCCGGTCTGATTTGGTTTGGCTTGTTTTTGTTATGGCGGTGGTTGGGTTTTTGATTGGCTGGGTGTGTTTTTTTGAGACGGAGCCTTGCTGTAGAATTCACAGACAGAAAATGTGTGAATCATATTCTGTTCAACGAGTTATTGAGGAGTATACACATCCTCTTAATCACGGCTATGTTCCATTTCAATAATAAGTAGTTCCATGTGAATCTTAAAGAAAGCATGTGCATCTATGTTCATTGGTTTCAAGGTTAGACTGAGTGCTAACTGCGTTCTTCAGCCCTCTCACATCTGGATTTGTTTTTTGTTTACTAGATCTGTTTCCAATATGGACTTTTTATTATAACCTCTCCGTGCTATTATGGCTTGTTAATTTTTCCTTGAGCAAAATTAACATGCCTGGGGTGAACCAGAGGTGATGGAATATTTTAATGTGCATGTTTCTGTAGGCTGCTTTAGTCACAAGAAAAAGAAACTTGTGCATAATGGCTTGCTAGCTCCATCCATTTAGTGTGCTGTATACAAACCAACAGGGGTGGGAGGAGGTTTCTGCCGAAAATATACAGCACACTTGGAAGCACATCTGTCATGTAGACATATCCCAGAGCTTATGAATATTACATCCTGCATTCCTTTTTTTCCCACAGACAGCCTCTCTTCCCGGTGTTAGCATGTATCCGTTCTTATTACTAAAGTCACTTACATAAGCACATATTTGTGCTTGAAAGGAACACTGCTTTTCCTACACAACCGAAGATGACATTTTCTTGCAAGTCGTCGACTTAACATACAATAAGGTTAATCCTCTTAGCTCAGGCTATGTCCTGCTTTCTTCTTGGAGATAAAGAATTGCCTAGCGTCCACTTTGCTTGGGGACAGTCTCCTAGCTGGCTTGTTCACATACATCTACTGGCCATACCCCCAACCCCCCCCCCATTCTTTTCCATGCTTCAGCCAGGGTGACCTTTTTAAATATACATGATCCCATCGCATCTAATTAAACCCTCACATTATTTACGGCTCTCAGTGCAGTCTGCTGCCTACTTCTTCCCAGCAATTAACTCCACACTCCTCAGCACCGTCTGCTCCACCCTCACCAGCCTTTCTTTGGCTAACTCTTTCCACAGGCCCTTTGGCTTATTTTTCTTTAACCGTTTGCCCTGATTCTTCACTCTGCCTCAAACCCTACATTCTATAACATACTTCTATCCTTCCTTTATAACTCCATTCTGTGGTCCCTTAACCAACCAACAAGGTCAAGTCCCAGTCTGACCTTCTGTAGCATTGTAGACCAATCCTCCATAACAGTAATCATTACCCCAAATTGGACATTTTTGGTTATTTAGTTAATACACACACACACACACACACACACACACACACACACACACACACCAGCCTCCCTCCATCGGAATGTAGGCTTTTCGGAGACTAGGACAACATCAAACATGCCAACAGCAGCATAGTGCGTAGTGCAGCTCAGCAGTGGTGAATGGATGAGGAGCCTTCCCTCGCCTCAAGGTGAGAGTACGAACCTAACACTTCTGCATCCCTCTTCCATTTCTGCCTCTACCTCCACCCCTTTCTCCAATACACTCCTAACAGTACTCCCCTCCTCTCAGTACTGCTTTCTGAGCACAATTCAGAATCTATGTCTCAAGCAGCGTCTAGGCGATGTAGAATTTGATGTGAATACAGAAGAGGACAATCAGCGCACAGAGCAAATGCCCCCACATTTCAAGGATAATATCTCTTTTCCCTCAAGTTCTTTTAAAAGATTTTTTTAAAAAAATGATTATTGTGTTATTTTATCTGTATGGATGTTTCAGCCTGCATGTGTGTCTGTGCATGTGTACCATGTGCATGCCTGGTGCTTACATAGGCCAGAAAAGGCCATTAGATTCCCTGGAACTGAGTTATAGGCAGTTGTGAGCTATCATGTGGGTACTGGGAATTGAACTTGGGTCTTCTGGAAGAACATCCAGTGCTCTTAACCTCTGAGCTATCTCTCCAGCTCCTGCCCCTTGGTTCTTATTTCTATAGCATTGAGAACGATCTCATCTGACACCCACCCTGACCACTTCTGTTTCCACAAGCCTGCCCTGGGATTTTCTCTCCAGCCAAGCTGCCTCCTCTTTCAGGTCCACATGAATTTCTCTCTAGTACAACCTGCATTAGGGCCTCTCATGTCCTCTGCATCTCTGGCTGCATTCTAGGGGAAATGCCCACCATGAAACAAAACTTGTTCTTAAACAGAAGGCTGGAGTGAGGGAAGCAGCAATAAACTGTCTGTAATTCCAAGTAAGACAATAGAAATAAGATGCGTAAAAAAATAATGTCCCCATTTGGGTGCTTGAAGAAAAAGTTTCTAGGGTATTTGACCACTCAAGTGCACCTTGAGGGCCATTATATCTTAGTCAGCACAAATAGCAAAGAGGGCATAGGATGCCCTTGATAGAGGGGAGAATATTATCAAGTAAAATAAAAGAATGACAAAAACGCAACACTTCAGAGACGTTAGCTTCAGTTCACTGTAGTCCCAGCTCCGTGTGGGTAGAGACAGGAGGATAGCTGGGACTTCCTGGCTGCCGGCCTAGCTCCAGGTTTAGTAAGAGACTCTGTCTCAATGAATGAGATGGACAGTAATTGCACAGGACACTCAGCACATGTGTATAAACACGGATGGACGCAGGTACTTAGATGCACACACACACACACACACACACACACACGACTGGATTTCAGATTCTAAAGATCAGCTGTGATGGTTTGTATATGCTCAGTCCAGGGAGTGGCACTATTAGAAGGTGTGGCCCTGTTGAAGTAGGTGTGTTACTGTGGGTATGGGCTTTAAGACCCTCATCCAAGTTGCCTGGAAGCCAGTATTCTGCTAGCAGCCTTCAGATGAAGATGTAGAACTCTCAACTCAGAGAGGCTGCACCATGCCTGCCTGGGTGCTGCCATGCGCCCCCATCTCAATAATAATGTACTGAATCTCTGAACCTGTAAGCCAGCCTCAATTAAATGTTGTCCTTATAAGAGTTGCCTTAGTCATGGTGTCTGTTCACAGCAGTAAATCCCTAACTAACACTTCCATTTCAGTGTCATCACTCTCCCTGTGAGGGTGCTGGATGTGTACTGTAGCTGAATATGGTATAGCTCAACTTGCTTAATAGTCTTAGGAAGCAGTTCTCTGGCCAAGTAAGTTCAAGGGTTCTCCTAGAATAACTCTGGCTTTCTAAATGTATCACAGTTGAAGGACTATCATGTATACAGTGTTTGGCTTTGTTAACTAGAATAAAGGGGGCTTGGATGCAGTGGTAATTTCCTGTAATACATTATGTGGTAGAGGTCAAAGAATCAAGAGTTCATGGCCATCCTCTGTAGTAAGTACAAGGCCAACCTGGGCTAAATGATAATCCGGCCGGGCAGTGTGTAAAGGTACTCGCTACCAAGCCTGATGACCTGATTTCGACCCCTGTAGCCCACATGGTAGAAGGAGTGAACCACATATTCTAAATAAAGAAATAAATGTAACCTCCCACAAATTAATTAATTATTACATATTTATCATAATGACTAAGGAGAAGGCTAATTAAAAATATTAGTAGATGTCACCACATATACTAATGTAAATTATATATATATGTATATATATATATATATATATATATATATATATATATATATATATATATATATATATATATAATTTATATAATATATATTGAATAATATACCCCATAGACTCATATTTGAGTGCGTATTAGGAAGTGGCATTAGGAGGCCTTGTTGAAGTAGGTGTGACCTTGTTGGAGGAAGTGTGTCACTGGGAGTGAGCTTTGGGGTTTCAAAAGTCCAAGCCAGGCCCAGTGGCTCTCTTTTCTTGCTGCTCACTGATCCAGATGTAGAACTGGCAGCTCCTCTCCAGCACCATGTCTCCCTGAATGCCTCCATGTTTCCCACCTGTCCTAGTTAGGGTTTTACTGCTGTGAACAGACACCATGACCAAAGCAAGTCTTATAAAAGACAACATTTAATTGGGGATGGCTTACATGTTCAGAGGTTCAGTCCATTATCATCATGTTGGGAGCAGGGCACCATCCAGGCAGGCATGATGCAGGAGGAGCTGTGAGTCCTACATCTTCATCTGAAGGTTCCTAGCAGAATCCAAGCAACTAGGATGAGGGTCTTTTTTTCTTTTCTTTTTTCTCTCTCTCTCCCCAAAGATTTCTTTATATATTATATTATATTATATTATATTATATTATATTATATTTATTATATTATTTATTATATTATTAATTCTGCAGCTGTCTTCAGACACCCCAGAAGAGGGCATCAGATCTCATGGTTGATCAGATGGTTGTGAACCACCATGTGGTTGCTGGTATTTGAACTCAGGACCTTCGGAAGAGCAATCAGTGCTCTTAACTGCTGAGCCATCTCTCTAGCCCATAGAATGAGGGTCTTAAAGCCCACACCCACAGTGACACCCTATTCCAACAGGGTCACACCTCCAAATACTGCCACTTCCTGGGCCAAGCATATCCAAACCAAGACACCACCATGATGAAAATGGACCAAACCTCTGAAACTGTAAGCCAGCCCCAATTAAAAGGTTTTCTTTATAAGAGTTTTTGTGGTCATGGTGTCTCTTCACAGCAATAGAACACTAAGACAGAGTATGCATTTAAGCTCCTGAGGTCTAGCTGGAAGAAGCATGGCTAGAGAGCTATTGCTTTCTCTCAGGGGTGTGCTTGGGTTTCTGGTGAACAGACCTTGGTGTTTTATTCCACCTGATTAAGCAGAGGCATGGAGAGCCAATGAGAAGTTTGTCTCGTGTGTCTGTGGCTGAGGGTGTCAACTGTTGGTCTTATCGACTCATTCAAGTTTCCTACCAAAGGATGCCTGAGTACCCGACATGGATTGTAAATATCTGTAACTTCTTTTATTTCTGTACACATCTTCATTATTCAAATCAAATGAGAACTAAAAAATAAAATGAAGTCACGTGGGTTTATTTTAAAGATATTGTTATATTTTATTCATATTCCTAAAGTGATGCATTTCATTATAGGAAAATTTTTAAAGAAAATGAAAAATTAAAGTATTTAAAAATCTTTTATCTTTGTCTTGTAGGCAATCATATTTTTCTCTTTCAATGTTATTTTTTAAAAAAACATTTAAGACATTTTAAAAAATATTTTTCAAAATGGCACTTTAAAAGATGTCTTAGAAAAATCACAACCAAGATTGAGGGATTTCTCCATGATAAAATGGTTTTCTCACATGTCCCAAGCCCTAGGTTCCACCCTCAAAACAGTAAAAATAACAATTAAATGAAATAAAATAATTGTCTTTAAATATACATATATGGAAAAATATGAAAAATTATAATTTATTTAACCAAATCCTCTACTTGTCCTTACAGTTTATTTTTTTTTCAAAAACAGAAAAATACAGATACTTTTTAAAAAGCACTACTTTTCTAAACACTTTTCATGTGCTTCTCCGCCAGCCGTGTCTACCTCAGCCTTCTGGGCTGCCCACCCACACAAGGCTGTGGCTAAGCAGGCTGTATGCTACCCCCGGAGTCCTCACTTGGTCTGTGAGCTGTCATCTGCTCTTAACCTCTCTTGGTTTAGCACTGACCTAGGCAAGACTTGTGCTCAGGGAACCCATTCAGTGAGAGGAAGTCTACAAAGGGCATCTTCTTGGATTGGCAAGCTGCCACGGGCAACCCTCTGACCTGGTATGAAGGCCGAGGAATATACCGGAACGTGGGGACAAACATGTAGAGTTTGGAATACTGTTATTTTCTCAGTCCCCCTGCAGTTTAAAATCACTGGCAGCCAACAAACAATGGGACTACCGAGCAGCCCCTGAGTCCTCACGTACGGACAGAGCTTTGGAGAGAAAAATGAGATCATGTCTGCAAAGTCCCTAATGCAGGGCTATGGAAGACATCATAGCAGGGCATCTATGCTTTCTCATGAAGCAGAGCGATATCAAAATGATTCGTATTTCTTCTGTTTCAAAACTCAACTCCTAATGAACTTTCTCTATTAACACCTAAAACCCACACACTCTTATATCTAAATGGGGGGGATTTCTAAAGATTGATTTGTAACTTAGCATTTGTATAAAGTGATGGGTTTCATTATAGCATTTTATAAGGACACACCCACCTCTCCCATTGCCAATGACCAGCTTTGGTATCCATGTGGTGGGTAAACTGAGGCAGACAGCCGTTGGGTGTCAGTGCTTAGAGCCACTGATGGGGGTAGATCTTCAGATACCTACAGGGGCTGCTGCCAATGGTAGCCAGTGGTTAGAAAAGTGACTCTGCTGACTTTTCTCTGAGAGAACAAAGCTTAATTTACATATATATATATATATATATATATATATATATATATATATATATACACACACACACATATATATACATATGTATATATATATATATATACATATACATATATACATATACATATGTATATACACACATATGTGTGTGTGTGTGTGTGTACACAACTGGTGGATGGAACAAGTTCCAACATACATCCAGACAACCTTTACATACATACATATATACACAGAGTCGACGGATGGAAGGAACAGTGTTCCAGCCCTCCACCCTTTATTCTTCCTTTCATTGCGTCTATATCCCAGCAAAAACTTTCAAGCCATATACAATTACAATGTGGTTACGTTCTAATTTTCTTCTAGTAAATGATTATGAAAAAACAGTGTGTTCTCCAATACCTTTACAAGAAATAGCATTATGTAATACAGGTAAAGAAAACAAAATTATTCCCCCAAACCCACATACATTCGTAACTAAGCAACTTGTTAAATAGATTAATAAAGTGTAAGAAAGCAAGGGAGTTTCTCAGCCAGTTTCTCTTACTGGCAGGCAGCAATCTGCTGTTACAAAGAAGGGAGTAACTATTTTATTATTTATCTTTAAAATATAATCTTAATCTTACAAGAATCTTAAAAGAATTGCAAATCTAAACTTTTATATAAAAAATCACTCAGATCTATCTTAAATCCTCAGAATGCATATCTATTCATCAGCAACTCTTAATAAATCATATCAGGAAGCCGAGGGCAAAAATGGATATAAGAAATCAGTCATCACCAGTCCAGCCTCAGTGAGAGTCACGTCAGCCAGGGCTGACATTGTTCTTGTTCCCTGACCATAAAAGGTTCCTAGCTTATCTATTAAGAGTGTGCCTTTCTGGATGGACCATCCAGAGACTACCCTACCCGGGGATCTATCCCATAATCAGCCACCAATCCCAGACACTATTGCATATGCCAGCAAGATTTTGCTGAAAGGACCCTGATATAGCTGTCTCCTATGAGGTTATGCCAGTGCCTGGCAAATACAGAAGGGGATGCTCATAGTCATCCATAGGATGGAACACGGGGCCCCCAATGGAGGAGCTAGAGAAATTACCCAAGGAGTTGAAGGGGTCTACAACCCTTTAGGTGGAACAACAATATGAACTAAACAGTACCCCCAGAGCTTGTGTCTCTAGATGCATATGTAGCAGAAGATGGCCTAGTCGGCCATCATTGGGAAGAGAGGCCCCTTGGTCTTACAAACTTTATATGCCCCAGTGCAGGGGAACGCCAGGGCTAAGAAGTGGGAGTGGGTGGGTAGGGGAGCAGGGCGGGGGGAGGGTATAGGGAACTTTTGGGATAGCATTTGAAATGTAAATAAAGAAAATATCTAATAAAAAAAAAAACTAGGGGGCTGGTGAGATGGCTCAGTGGGTAGGAGCACCGACTGCTCTTCCGAAGGTCCCGAGTTCAGGTCCCAGCAACCACATGGTGGCTCACAACCACCCATAACGAGATCTGATGCCCTCTTCTGGAGTGTCTGAAGACAGCTACAGTGTACTTACAAATAATAAATAAATAAATCTTAAAAAAAAACTAGCTTTAATTTAGAAAAAAAAAAAAAAAAGAGTGTGCCTTTCTGAACTTCATATTGTTCCCTAAGATTTTCTGCATCAGAGCCAGCAGTAAAAACATTTCAACCTAGCTTTACTAACAATTTTATTTTCCCAAATGTTTTCTAAGGGTGGTGGTCATTGCTGACACTCTGAGTCACTAAGTTCTTCTCTAGGGTGGTGACTGAATCATTAATCTGCTCCAGCAGCAATGCCTGAACGAGATCACGCACTATTATTGCAAATGCCAGAGATACTGTCCAGTGAGGGGGCTAGAAGCCCCCCTAAAGTTTTCATATCATAAGGGCAGCAGGCAGAACAGAGCTCCATAACAGCATGAAGTCCTCAGGACACACAGTCCTCAGGGCTGTGCCACACCAAGGCTCATCCATGTGGCCTGCTCACCCATGTGGCCATGGTAACCTGCTCACCCATGGCCACATTCCATGAGTTCTAAAGCATTTGTCATTCTTTCTGCATGGTCCTCGGCACCTCACCCTGTCCCCTCACTTCTGCTTTCATGTCACAGGAGTCCCCTTATCTTCCTCCACCCTCCTCCTTTGGCCCCCTCTTCCTAGTGTCATGACTTATATACGCCCGTTCACAGATTTAAATCTAGACTGTACATGTGATTGAGAACGTGCAGCATCTGTGTTTCCGAGTCTGGCTTATTTTGCTCAACATAATGATGTGCAGTTCCTAAAAATGTCACAACTTGATTTTTCTTTACAGCTGAGCACAGTCCCATTGGATATGTGTTTCCCAACCATAGTGTCACTGCTTTTTCGTAAGGCTTAAGTCATTCTTTATTTTTATACAGTTGGACAAGAACGTTGTCATTAGGCATTCTTTCTAGTGGAAAACAGCATGAAAAACAACTTCCAGCCATGCACACCAGCTCTGCGCAGGGCCTGGCTCCCCCTTGCCCAGGAGGTCAGGTAAAGGGGTGTGCATACCCTCCTTGATTAGCTCATCTTATGGCCTCTCCATATCAACCACGAGCTTTGTAGTCTTTGTGCTGAAGAAGACATTCTACAACAGTCTTCACTTTCTATCATGCACCAGTGTTTCCATGTGAGCATCTTATTCTTTACTCTTTCAAAAGCTTGACACCGAGGAGGACTCCTAGACTGTCAAGTGACCATGTAGGTTAATGCCCAGCCTTGCCTGACATCCCACAAGGATGCCACAAGTGTCCTTGTCTCCTCCCCAGGCTCCCCAACCAAGTTTGAAAACCCACTTTTAGGACTGTTTTTTCAATCACAGATGTTAAAGTCAACAGCAAATATATCTTTCTGGAAGCATTGCAAAAATATCTAGCTAATTTCTATTATTTCTTGATTATGAAACATTTCAAACATAATAAAAACACAGGAAATGGTATAACAAACTCATGACCCTCAACTTTTCCAGTTTTCAATATTTTGTCCCTCTCTTTTAAAAAATCAGTCTCCACATATACATGTGCACATGTGCACGATATATTTCTTATCCATTATCCCTGATCTGAAATGAAGCCTTGCCAGCATTCCATTTTATTGACTACCTTGGCCTGTATTTCTGACAGTTAGGAAGGTTCCTTTTGCGCATCACTGAATGCCATTATCACACACAACAAAAGTACCAATGATCTCAGGAGCATTTTAAAAATAGGATTCTGGAAAAAGCAAGCTGAAGGAATGAGTAATACAGAGGTTTGTGCTGTGGCGAGAGCTTCAGGAAGATGCTTTCGGCAAATGGGGTGCTTTACTTTGACAAATGACATCACAGCCCAGTGACACTTTCTCCCACACATTCGAAATTGGAATTACATTCTTAACCTCAAAATGTGTTCCCTAGGTCGGATTAAGGTATTGGCATCTTCCCAGAAGATTAGAGAGACCCAGAGTCCTTACAGAGAGTCCTCCCTCTCATCTCCTCCCTCACCACTCCACGCAACCTTTCCGTTTTATTTGCCTTTGTCAACGTAAGAGTATTGGGCACAAAATCTGCACTCAGCACAAGTCCAGGTAGGTGTACAAAGCATTACTTTTCACGATCTCAGATAGTTACAACATGCTACATCAGATGTAGAATGAACTTACTCACTTCCCTTGTTGGGAATTCCCCATAAACCCCTTCCTTCTGGCCCTGGCCACCAAGGTCTTCACACTTGGCTATTTAGATAGTCATGTAAATGGGGCTACACAGTATGTCTTCCCATGGCTGGCTTATTTCACTTAGCGTAATGTCTTCAAGCATTCTCCTGTTGCTATACATTACACAATCCCCTTTCTCTGTCAAGTTCTGTCTTGTTCTAACATGTATGTATATATAGTGCACGTGTTGCCCATTCATCTGCTGAGGGACAGCTAATTTCTTTTCATATCTTGGGAGTATCAACTCAGGATCTGGACAGTGCTTGTGGATGAATACTCAGAAGTGAGATTATCAGGTTAAATGGCAGCCCCACTTTTTAATTTTCTTGGAGGAATGTCTGTGGCTGTTTCCATAGCAGCTGTACCATTTTGCATTCCCACCAACAGCAGCGTGCCTGCATCCTCTCCAGTCTTTGGAGAACTGCTTGTTTGGTTGGGTTTTTGTTGTAGTGTTTGCTTTTTGTTATTTTTGTTTTTAAAAATAGTCATCCTGAAAAGAGTGACATGATGTGTCATTGTGGCTTCAATTTGTATTTGTCTGGTAATTAGTAATAATATGGAACTTTTGTTGTGTTGTAGGGTTTTTTTTTTTTTTTTGGTCTGGTTTTGTTTGAAGCAGGGTATCTCTGTGTAGATCTGCCTGTCCTGGAACTCACATTGTAGTGAAGGCTGGCTTTGAACTCAGAGATTCACCTCCTCTGTCTCCTGAGTGCTAGGATTAAAGCCACCACTATGCTGGCTACATTTGAACATTTTAAAATACACATATTGAGCATTTTTTTGAGAACTATCTATTCAAACACCTAGTCTATTTTTTTCAGTTAAGTTTTTCTTTCTCTTTCTTCTTTCTTTCTTTCTTTCTTTCTTCCTTTCTTTTCTTTTCTTTTCTTTTTTTGGCTACTGGTGTGTGTGTGTGTGTGTGTGTGTGTGTGTGTGTGTGAGAGAGAGAGAGAGAGAGAGAGAGAGAGAGAGAGAGAGATCTGTTCTCTTTCCTAAGCTTAGGCTCACCTGGTACTCACAATGTAGCCCAGGCGTATGGGAATCCTCCTGCTTTAACCTCCTAAGTGCTGAATTTAGAGACATAATGTTACAGGATATTGGTTCATATTGTGAACCCTGAGATTGTGTTGTTTATTGGAAAAACCTATTTCTAGTTGTGGTGTGGCTCAACCTTAGCATATATCTTTAATCCCTCTGGCTGGAATAGAGACATGCCCTTAATACATACCTGTAATCCCAAATAATGAAGATAAAGTTAGTTTGTGGAAGGAAGCACCCTTAATGTTTGAAAGTGATGTCTAATTGAGTGGCAGACAAAGTAACCGTAACCCTGTCAAATCAGAGAAAGATTTGACAGAATAGGATGTGCTCAACTCTCAGGAGAACAGAGAGGAAAGAGAGGTGAGAGAACAGCACACACACACACACACACACACACACACACACACACACACA